>JAPYZO010002353.1:13227-29299 GCA_030522905.1 Torymus flavipes
TGCAGCTGTAGTTATAGTAGGTTCTTAAAATTGATTCGACCATTCGCCTTGTTCTGGAACAAAGTACCTTCAACAATAATTTCATAATAACAATAAAAAGATACATAAAAAATCAGTGGTACCCCCACGCTATCCGCGATCTAAACTCCCAGCGCGCTCCCAGTAGTCATCCTACTCGCACTCATCTCGCATAATTTCCTCGGATCGGACCAACTTTTTTTTACTAAAACTTACCTCTCTCGCCTCCGCCGCGATTTTAATACCCGCGCTTAACAAAGTCCCGTAAAAAATAAACGCTCAGCAGCAGCAGAGAAAGAGAAAGACGCAGAGAGATCATTCAATTTATCTTTATAGTGCGACGATAAAACGGCTCGCTGAAATATCAAAACGGAGAGCTTTATGGCTCTACATCGCTCTATACATACCCACACACGTACACGGGCTTGCGGAAAAAGAGTCGACGCACTACGGTGCATCGGTCAACTCATTCCCTCTGTATATACGCAACGATAAAAGCGGACCTGCGCAAAACAAAACGCGCTGCACTCGCGCCGCGGTTTTTCATTACGCGATTAAGCGCGTAATAAAACGTCGATTGCGATTCACCGCTCGTAAATCAATTCCTTTCTTTTACCACTCGCTGGTATATAGCGGTAGGTCTCGGTGCAATCTCGCCTGACCGATATATCGGATTCTTGCAAGATGTCAATATAGCGCGAGGTTATGAGAGGAGAGGCGCTTTACGATTGGCTGTTTAAATGTTAAGTACGCACGGGAGCGTAAGTGAGAGAGTAATTTCAGTTTGTGTGTGTAAGGTTCTCTCTAGGCAGCGGAATGCGTTTTACGCGCGCGGTTCGCCCGCATTTTCGTGCCGATAGGAAGAAACGTCAGGGAGGCGTGATAGTGCTTGATGTATGGCCTGCCGGGTTATCTTCGTGTTGTGTATATACTTTTGTGCGCGCGCTCGGTGTTGATGCGTGCGGCGGCGGCGGTGAAATCGTCTTTTTGTGGACAGCGTGTTCGATAATTTTTTTTCCCCAATGTCTGTGTTGTGAAACGCGATTGATATATTTTAAATGAATTCGATTATATACCGACCACACAACGTGTGAATATATTATTCTGTAAAACTTTAAGAAGACAGGATAAAAGGATCCCCCATTCGTTCGAAAACAGCAGAAAGCAATCCTATATTTACAACCGTGAAACCCAATAAAAGGCATAGCCTACCTATACGTACAATCTCCTCATTTCGAGAGCCACGAGTCTCTCTCTCCCATCCCTACACCGCTGCGTCGACTATTACCAACCTCCGTATCCCTCGCGAAAAACCCTGTGCGATTTTCCTCCTCTCGAACACACAATCCCACCCAGCCACTCTGTCGACTTTAATATAAACTTTCCTGTAACAAAGACCCTCCTCCTACAACTACTACCTCTCTCTTCAGTCTCGGTAAATACACGGAGAGAGCAGAGGTCGCGTCGCGCGATCGATCGACCAGCCGAGCGATTTTCGCTCCGACCGGGGGGTCGTCCGCGTACACGCTGTGTAAGTATATATATCGCGAATTTAAGCGTCTTCATTAAGTGCGCCGTTAAAAGCGCCATCCGGCGATCGTCGGGGCGGGCAGCGCCATTCGTTTCACCGCCGCGCCGCTGCGCAGGTGTGCTGGAAAGGAGGGAAGGGATGGTAGTGGTGACGGTGTTTTCTTCTATGTCCTTTTTTGGGAAAGTAAAGAGCGGAACGAGAAGCGCGGCGTTTACGTAGAAGGGGGAAGAGGGCTGAGCGGTGGAGTAACGGGAAGTGAGGGGACAGAGTGCAGCGGACGGAGGAAGTAATCGGTTGCGATGTTTTCAGATTGGGGTTTAAATTTGACGGAATTTTAAGCGTTTAAAAGTATCCTTTATACATAAGTGAAGTGAATCTTTTATTTTTGTAATTCTTGAAAGTGGAATGTACCAAACGATGATTTTATAATTGCTTTCGATCGTTTATTTATTGGGTAAGAATAAACTTTATTGAAATAGCATTCGATATCCATTAGCTTTATTTAAAATGCAATTCATGCCAATCGACCACATCCCGGAAAACTTTTCAAATCTCTCTTCAATACACATTACCAACGTTCAACAATTTCGGCAATCAAAATAAACCGTGGATCGTTTACGCGCCGTCGAACCGCACGCACGCCGTGGCCACACTTTAACCATTCGCGTAATTATACAGAATAAACCGCTTATTAAACAGACGCCAGCGAGCGCATCAGACTGATTACACGCGGGCAGCTGCTAAACAATGTTTAGCAAAATCCCCCGCAAACTCTCGCGCCCCCGATTTTCCTCTCTCCTCTCCGCATAGTTAATTCACGTTTCGGCAACTCTCTCTCCTATATATATATATATACACGCTGGGCAAATGATACGAGGAGCTCGTTACTTCGGCGCTGATCGATTAAAACTTTGCGTCGCGAACGAGCGCTAAGCGGTATATAGCAGAGAGGGAGTTGGAATTGTAACGGGGAATAGTTGATTGACCAATTTCGCGTTGTCGCCCGCGAAGTTTGTAACGCGACGATAGGAATGCGAGTATGTGTGTGGGAGAGTTGTGTTTTATTCAGACGCGCTAACAGTATCGACGGATGGGAAACGTGCCCGAGTGTCGTTTTCCTTTGAATTTTTTATAGAATTCAGTATATAGGGCTGTGGAATAGTTGTCAAATTAGATTATACAATTTCAAGTTGACACCTTTCCAGTGTCTATATACGTTCAATAACCGAAATTTCTCTCGTTCAAAATTAAAGCTTAAATAAATTTAAGGATATTTGTTAGCTACTCGATACCCTCGTATTTCACCCAAAATTAATCCCCATAATAATAAAGAAACTCGTGCCACTTCCGCGACCGCCGGTGTACCCCTCGTTTCCACGTTCCACATATACCGTCCGAAACTTCCTCTTTCTCTCTCGGGTTAATTGAC
This sequence comes from Torymus flavipes, assembly GCA_030522905.1. Lineage (NCBI taxonomy): Eukaryota > Metazoa > Arthropoda > Insecta > Hymenoptera > Torymidae > Torymus > Torymus flavipes. The sequence continues at coordinate 16,206 of JAPYZO010002353.1, forward strand.
AACGCCAAAACCTTAATAACAACATCCGGCGCCGATCGATCGATCCCGATAAAAAGATCATCGTGCGCGGCGATCAGCCACCGATCGGGGCGCGCGCGCACATCGATCAGACATAAATTAATGGCGAAACTTGGAGCGGCGGTGCGCCTCGGTCCATTCGTTATCGTCGGACCGGTGGTTTTCTCTCGCCACCGCCGCAAGTGTAAATCAACGCGAAACTTCAACGCGAAGGGGGGGAGAGAGAAACCGCGGCAGAGTTTCAACTTTTACTCGTTTAATGGCACGATTGGCCGGTTTAGCGCGTCAAAATAGTCGCGGGTAAATCGAATTTAGGTGTACGGATGTGGCTGTTTGGAAAAGAGATAAATAGATAGTTGGGTGTGTGTTTTGTGGTTATTCAAGCATCATACGTTATTTAAATTTTAATTCACCATTTATTTATCACAAATATATATAAGTAATTTTATCAACAATTCCGAGGAATGCTCCAATTAATACATATACGATTATTTTTAAATCATACGCAGTAAAAATTACTAACCGAGTTTGCTAACTTTTATTTAACTTTATTTCACTTCCAATACAAGAATCTTATTTGAATGTTTTTCAAAAAGTATAACTAAATTGAATTTTCAATAAAATATCCAAATAAAATTTCACTGTACCAACACTATGAATTCACGTAAAAATGTTCCTAACTTCAATCAAACTCAAACTCAACCATCCCTTATAATTAAATTCTCCACCCTCCTCTCTCCTCACAAATCACATTACCAAAACCCATCTCTCATTGTCGACCGTTCCAGATACTCTCTGCACCTCTTCGAATTCTTATTTTCCGCACGACAAGGCCTCCTTTTCGGCCTCACCGCCTCGTCAAAGCACGGAAGACGAGAAATCTCCACCTACATCCACACTCACACAGTGGCCGCCCGTCGAGCAGCGACCGACGGCGTCACCGGTGAATTTCCGCGACGTCGGCGGCGGCGGCGATTTCAATTTACGGGACGTAACGATCCGCCGCCGTCGTCGTCGCGGCTCTATCAAATTGAATTTCTCGCGCCGAACGGCGGACATTGAGAGTGCCACCACCGCCACCATCACCGCGAAATTGCCGTGCCCAATTTGCGGTGGCAGTAGTAGTAGGCCCCTAGGGAAAAAGAGAGATTATACGCGTAGTGGTCCCAAAATGGAACATACGCAGTTGTAGGTGTTCGAGAGAGCAGCACAGTTTGACTTTGGGACGCGTAACCTTTGTGAGGGAGAGTGGATGAGAGCGAGCGTACACACTGACCTAGTTGGATGGAGAGTTGGAAATCATCTTGGCACGTTCGCCAAATCGCAAATTGCTGTCCCAAAGCGCGAACGCGAGTGCGAGCGTCGCGCGTGGGTGCGAGTAATCTCAAAAAAATGGGAAAACGGTTAATGGTGGAGGGATGGAAGAAGTGTTTTAGATCGATGTTTTTAGAGAGGTGAGGATAGGCGATTGAATCAATTGATTTTAATTTTTTGGTAGACGAAGGAGATATTAAATCGAAGAAATAATCTGGTAAAAATATTATTTATAAGTTCGAGCAAAAGACAACTATTATTACCAGGTTTCTTTTATAATTTATTATTGAACAAAAATAATACTTCTACGAGTCCCCTTCCAAAAAACTAATTAAAAGCCACTCTTTAGGAATCTCTCCACCCCCACCATATAACCACCACGCATCTCTTAGCATCTCACCCTGGCTCTCATCCTCTGTTCGCCATTCTCTCACGTCTACCTACTCCTCTCCCATCTTCACCGTCCGCACTCGGGCTCGTGTGCCACGCTCGCAATCTTGAACTTTGCCGTAAAGGCATTATATTTTATAAGATACGAAGTCGTATAACCCAGTGCCACCCTTAGCGGCGCGTGCGCGCATCACACGCTCGCCTCGCGCGCGGTAATATGCATAAACGGATTGTCCCACAAACTTGTAAGGGTTAAGTTTAGCGTGACGGCTGGCTGCTGCGACGCCCGAGGCGGACGAGAGAAAATCCGTAAAAAAAGTGCCAGTGAGCACACCTGTCGGGCCAATTCGTCAGGTTGCGGAATTTTTACGGCGATGGGCTGTTATGGAGTGTGAATAATGTGGAAGCTTCAGATTTTTTTTTATATATGTATGGGTTATGGTTAGTTGTGATGCAGAGAGGCACGAGGTTTTGTATTTAAAATGTGGTACAACGGCGACATTTTCAAAGACTCTCCTGAAAATGTAAATATAAAGTATTGAGCAAACTCTGTGCGTTGCATTATCTCTGGAATCTTAAAAGGTGCAATGTACACGTATAGACAGACACTCGCGACGTCTTAACCTTGAAGGTCGTCTGCTTTGTATGCGCGAGGAAAACTGCTGGTATGTCGTGATTCCGACAAAAATAAATGTCAATAATTGCCACATACGATTATATGTATAAATTACCATCTCTCGTACAATAATATCGTAAAAGCAGCGCCGATAGACCTATAACCTCGTATCTTTAACGATCTCCAGGATTACATAACCTCGCCGGCGGACCATCTTAGAAACTATCGCCATCTCTCTCTCCCAAAAACAATCTTTCTCTCTCCGCAACCTGAACCGCCTAAAACATCAGATAAACCTGCTTAATCTCTCCAGAAACCAGACACCCAGTGTTTTGCGAGCCCCGCCTTAATCCTCCGCGTGGTCTTCTTGCCAAAATTTCTCCCCCCCACTCGAAAAGCATAACCCAAAACGCGCGATCGGCCCGCTCTTCTCCAAAAGCAGATCAGGCCAAGTCGCCAAGAGAGGAAAAGAAAAAGGAGATTACGCGAATTTAGTTGGCGGCGGCACCCCCTCGGAGTTTCGCGCTCGATAAGCAAGGGGCCAAAGTGCTTACTTAACGCGACCCCGTCAGCGGGTTTCGCCCGCGTGTAGCGGTGGTTATAGCCTGGTAGTAGTACGTAATCGTCGCGCTCTTCTTTTTTCTTTTCCTTTTGACTAGACGCGCGCTTTTGTGTATCGCGCGAGAACGGGGCCGAGTGTCGCGAGCGCGAGCTTTGCTCTTTTCCTGCGAGAGAGGGAGAGATGGGTGATAGAGAAGAGATGGGCTGCGAAGGGTCGACGGTCTTGAGAGGTGGTGTTGTAGAAAGGGGAGGCGTCCTGGGAAGGTGGGAGTTCGAAAGTTTTTGCCAGCGGTTTGGTTATTGTATTTGTATAATATTTTGTACACGTCAGTTGTGAAATGAAATACGCATGTTTTTACGCATGTACTTTAATATATTTGACGTATCGTGGTACTTCGAGTAAGAACATCATACTTTTCGTTGCGCAACGATCCGCTAACACTTAAGAAAACTTCGGAAAATTCATCAAGGATAAAAGAATTTTCTGAAAAACACTTTACTCGACAAACCGACTCTCTCGTGTAAACTGCGAGAGTCGAACAAATTGCTAGGCAAACTGCCTCTAATGGCATCAAAACCTCCCGTACGAATCTCATCAAGTACACGAAAAATAAGCAATTCCATTTTCAACGAAAAACTCTCCTCTCCACTCTATACGTTATCGGCAAAATTTTACTACCCCGACGAATCCTTGAGAAAAAAAAACTTAAACCCTCCTCCTCCGACAGCTTGAAAAGAACCACTGCGGCGCGATTTATTAGTTCCATTCCGCACTCTCTCGTTGACACACAGCCCCCGCGTAGATATCTCGAGTCGAAGAAAAATTAGATAGATCCATCCATTATATTCGCGCACGCGGGCAGACTACTGCCGTCCAACCTGCGCAGCTGGCCGAGAGAGAAGGCTACTTTGCTCAACCGCTGCGTTTAAGTGCACTTTGCCAGCCCGCGCGAGCAGAGAGAGAGAGTAATGCACAAAGACGCTGTGTCGAGCTTTGTGGGGGTGGCGAGGGGGAAAAGGGGAGAGCGCGCGCCAAACGTAAAGATTAAATTGAAAGTTACCGCGCGTTCGCTATTAGCAGAGAGCAGCGCTGGATATATATATTTTACCGAAGGTCTATAGTAGTAATTAATTATTCGTCTTTTTGTTCTATACCCGATGTTAATTCATTATCCTCACCTAGCGGCGAGGGCGAGAGTACCGTTCGCCCTTTCTAATTAATTCGTTTAATTAATGATTCGTTCGAGCGAGAGATAAATATACGCGTGTAGTGGGGAGGGAGTTGAGGTAAGTGCCTTCCGAGCCTTTTGGTTTCAAATGAGAAGTTAGTAAAGATTAGAATTGGATCAAGGGATATGATGAGATTAGGTCTGTAATAGGTTTTATTATGAATTAGTGACCATATGAATATTTGCATGATGTGCCGTTTAATTGTACAAGAATTATTTTAAAGAAAATTTGTATTGACTTGATATTCGAAATTTGTCATTGTCTTCTAATAAAATCAACATTATTTCTTTTAAATTCCTATCCATACTTAACTAAAGTCCGAACAATTAACCGTCTATGAAACATATTATAACTGGAAGACTCGAACTGATCACAACATTCTAAACCGCTCACCGTGCAACTACGTACTTATCACTCACGTTACAAAACACTCGATACCCAACCACCCCCCTAATCCTTCGAACCATACTCTCTTCCTATGTCAACATCATACTTCCTCCCTCCTTCCCCTCCTCTGAAATACTCAATAATTCCAGGCTCGCGCGCACACAACGCGAGATAGCGCGCCACCCGAGACCGTGAGCATATAGCGCGCACTACACCCACACGCGCACGTATAAGCTGCCTCAAGATGACCGAGGAGCTCGCGCGCGCGTTTGATAAGCTCCCTCTCTCGAGTTGCCACTGCTGCTGTATAGTATACGGTATAAAGGATATTCACGCGTACAGCGCCTTTATAACACGTGATATCGTAATTAGTTGGCATTCAAGAAGAGGAGCTTTCGCCTCGAGTGCGCCAAGATTAATCGCAGACAAGAGGGCGCGAAGATTGCGTTCCTTTCGAGTGCTGTTGTGCGGTTGTCTCTCAGTTATCTATTATCGAAGGATTACTTACGCAAGGAGCTTGCAAGAGCGCTCGAATTTCGCAATGAACAAATGATTTATACACGCGACCTATCCTAAACAGCCATCGTGAACACCTGTTACCGTCGAACGTGTCCCCCATACCCACGTCTCTTAATTAAACCCCTTCACGGAAATTTCTAATCAAGAATAACTCGGAAAGAACCGGCTGCTGGCCGCTTAGTTCTCCCGCCTCTCGTTCCAGCACCCACTCCTTCAGAGCGTACGCCTTGCTGCTAGAGCGTAAACAACCTTAATAACACTCGCATTAACCACTCGCGCGCGCGGACCCTACTTAACCCTCCCCCATAACAACCCCTTTCCCCCTGGAGAAAATTCTCCTCCCTTCTCCCTTCCCCTCTCGAACTCACCACCTTCCCCTCACAGAGGCTAGGCCAAGCGGAGAGAGAGAGGAGGACGACTCGAGTACATACGTACACTGCGGAAGCGACTCTTCGGGGGCGGCTGCTGCTGCTGCCGCTGTGTGGCGGCGGTGTCGGGTCGATCGGTATCTGGGTCGCGGGTTTTGGCAGTAGACCCCCGCCAGCCTATATCTCGCCCCCGCGCCTGCCTCGTTCGCTCGCTCGCTTCCCTCGCTCAATGAAAATAGTTTATCGCTTCGCGGCTCCTTAATGTTCTCTCTCTCTCGCTCTCTGGGTGGAAGGGGTACAAAAGAACGGAACAATTACAAATCCGCTTTTATGTATGCCCCGGGGGCATGTCAAAGGGATTCTTTCGGCGAGTTATTGAAGTTGAGGTAGGTAGGATATTGCGAGAGTAGGAGGAGGAGAGTAGGGGAGATAGTTTTTTGTTTTAAGTTTGGGAGGAGGGGGGAGAAGCGAAGGGTGATTTAGGAGGAGGTGGATGGGTTCGATGCTTAATGAATTCCCCGGCGATCTCGCGCGCGCGCACGGAGTCGACGGGTTTTATGGCTGGGAGGTGGTTTATGGGGATGCGAGAGAGCCTGCGTGTGCTTTGCATTTGAGAGGAGGAGGAGGTTGGGTTGGAGTTTTACGGCCGCGCGCGTATAGGGTTGCTGTTTTAGTTTCAGAGCGACGTTTTTCATTTTAAGCGGTTGCAGCAGCGATATGGTCTTTAATTAAAGGGTCGAAATGATTAGGAAAATGTAGCAGTGTATATATAGGACAAGGAACGAGTGTTCGTGAGTTTGTAGAGAGCTTGCCGGTGACACGTGCAGTCACAGAGAGAAAGAGCGAACTTTCAATCAAATTCGTTACACTTAAGCGGACCTTGACAAGTTTATCTCGAGTTATGTAACGTCCGCATGTGCGCACACGTCGCGTATATTAAAAGTCAATTTTACACAAGTTCAAGGCTATGTGTACTGTATTATCTATAAAAGAAAAAAAATGTAGAAATTTAGTTCCACATATATCTATATACAAACTCGAACCTACTCACATACACTAACCCGAACCCATCCGCTCCACAACGCGTGATAAAACTACAATACAACAACAACAACCGCGAAATGCCTCCGCAGCACACATAACAACTTCCTCGGCCCTTCCACCTTAACAATCTTGCGCTTGGTACACACAATACCTGGCAGTCCGCGCGCTTGCTATGTACTGTGTGCAGTGTGTGGGTGGCGTGCAGTGCGCTTGACATTGTAGACGTCGCGCGCGCCGCGCCACGGGTTCGTTGCACGCGACTACGACGACGACGACGGCGACGTGAATTAGCGTAGATAGGAATCTACGACCGCGGCGACTGGCGTGTATATATACAGGCTGAGAGAGAGATAGGTAGATAGATCGACGGCTCTGGCTGCGAGATTGGCATTGCGCGTGCGTACGCGGGACTGATAGAGGAAGAGAGAGAGAGAGGAGATTATGGACGGGAGGAATGCCTTGGAATGACGGCTATGAGAGGAGGATGTTGTTGATGCCGGGTTTTATTGAGCTGCGGGGGAGTACGAGGAATGGTGTTGTAGTATGAGGAAGTATGTGCGTGTTTTAAGAAGACATATGTGCGATTGTGTTTGGTACCATTGTCAAGGATGGATTTGAACGTCAGCATGGATGCAATGAAGGTAAAGGATTAAGCCGATTCCATATAATTCATTTTTAGTACGGCCACACCTCACACCTTAATCCTCGACCCTTCCCCCCAAAAAGACACTCCAGGCGCGATGCAATATGCCGAACCCAAGCCAATATTATTTGGTTCTCGCGAAAACTCATAAATACGGCTGAAAAACCGCACGTATATATCCGCGATCAGCTTATACTTCCCTCTCTCTCTCACCACCTCTATATATACGCGCCTCGAAGCTCGCAATATCGCCGGGTGAATTAATTACGGCTGACTGCTCGCCTCTCCCCCGCGGAATCTTCAATAATACCCCCACCTCCTACACCCGCCCACACACACATACGCGTTCTCTCTCTCTCTCTCGAGATTAATAAATCGAAAGTCGCGCGCGCGTCGGAAAAACGCAGCGCTGCGTCGATCGAAGAAAAGCGACGAACGACGACGAGCGACGATATATACACGTCTGCAGCGCATAGCGGCGAATTTCCGACGCTTCGCCATTTGAATATCTCTCCCTGCTCCGAAATTCCTATCGGGAGAGAGATGGAGATTCGGGATTCCCGAGGATATATTCCTGCGCTCTGCAGAGGCGGAAGGGCGGGAGAGAGAGAAAATGCATTGGTAAACGGTGGCATATTTCGAGGCATATTTCCAGAGGGGGGTGGTAGCTAGCTGGCTGGTTGCTCTCGAGTTCGGCCGCGGCGGCAGCGGCGCTCTCGAGCGGATAATGCCTTAAATCCCGTATACTTTATTCAAGGCGATCCCGACGCCCCGCGCTTGGACGCTGATCCCGGGGAGAATTTATGTCAATCAAATTCCGCGGGAGTAGTGGCGGCCACCACCACCTTGTGTATCTATTATGTCCGGGGGGCTTTAGCAAACACTTTGCGCGCCAATTTACGGCTATCCTTATACTCTCTCTCTCACTCTTGTACTTATATACACTGACTGTGATGTATACGTATAATAATACGTAATGCTACAGAGAACGTCAGTATCGCGAAAAGAATGTTTATCGTTCGTGGAATGGCGCTACAGAGGAATTCGTTATTCGCTCGCTCGTTAAATTTTTTAATGCTCCACTCTGCAAGCGTTTTTATTTTGTACATCACGCGCAGTTTTTCGACGCGCTATATACGGTGAAATATAAACAAAGCCCGGGTGGACTCGCAAAAAACACGTATACACGCAGCATCGCGAAAGTTTTGGAGAATGTGATTGTAACTTTAGGCTCCCGTTTGAAGTTGAATTCGAAAGAATGCTAAGTGTGTAGCACCTATAGCTGTTGTTTTCGAGCTACTGGAAGAAGAAATTTCGAGTGGAATTTTGCGCGCCGCTCGCTCCAAATGAAATTTCCCTGTCATTCCCGTGAACGCGCTATGCATTTAATCCAATTTTTTCCGCGCGCTACACTCATCCTCCCCACCCCCCACTTCCGAGTTTTCAACTTTATATATATTTATTCAGCTCTTTTTTCCCATCTACGTCTCTCTCCTTTTATTTTTGTTATTTTTCGGAGTACGCGAAACTACGGTAAAAATAAACACATGCGCGCGCGCGGACGCATAATGAAAATAACGTTTCGTATATTTGCGCGGCAAAATAAATAGCCCGAACTCTCTCCCTCACGCGTATTATATTTTCCTAGCCGTAAAAACATTTATTTTCGCTCTTTACTCTATCTCTCCGTGCGCCCGTGCTAAGCAAAATCTACATTCGTCCAACACTATATTTACACACAGACCAGTTTTCAATAACTTCGTGTTACCTCGCCGATTTTCATCATATTACGTGACCTCATGGATATGTAATACGCGATCTTTCATTACGTCGAGCATGTCAAAGTAGCTCTCGCTACTCTCAATTTCAGCAGCAGCATGCAGCGCCGATGTATAAGTACATATAATCCACAAGCACCCACTCGACCCCCTCTATCTCTACACGCGGTAATACCGAACGCATCACGCGGCGGCTCTCGAAAACTACCACCACCGTACTGTTTAATCTTCAAAATAAAACCGGGGCCCATCTGTCTGTCAGACTCGATTAATTAAAGAATCCATTACCATCGTTCTAATTATCCCCGTGGCTGCACTTCAAACGCATCACGCGCTACCAGAGAAATCCCGCAACCACTCCCATCATCATCTCTCTATACTCTACACACATGCGCACGTATACGTCACTCACATATCAAAGACTACACCACTGGCACTCGCTAATACGAAGAAAAACAGTTAATACCCGCGTAGTTTTCCGGCTGACCTACATCCTCCTCGAAAAGCGAGGAGTAAAAAACACGCGCGGTGCGGTGGTGGACCGTCGTCGTCGTCGTCGTCGCGCGAGTGAATCGTTAATCTCGAGAGGAGAGAGAGAGAGAGGGGGCACACACGTGTGTGGGTGGGTGATGTATAGTTGTAGTAGTGCGCGTGAGGAGCAGTCGATAAGGCCGCGGGCGGACCTCGTTAGACAAAGTGCTCGAAGAGGGTGGAGAAGGCAGCAGCTGATTAGTCGCGGAGTTCGGTGGTATAGCACAGAAAAGGGTTTTTCCGCGGATGGTCTGACTTTACTGGAATCTTTTTTACCCCCCCGGGTGTAACGGTTGTTGGTGCTATTGAGAGGTCTGGGATAAAAGAATATACAACCCGATATTTTTGTCGTTTTTTATTATTCAGGTATCTCCGGTTTAAATTATTCCGCGAATAAATTTCATTAGACGTATATGTAGCAGGCAGGCCGGGCCCCAGCTGCAATATTTAACCCTTTGTTTCCAATCAATTTTTTATCTCCCTTTTTTGTCCCGTGTCCCCTGCGCTCGCGCGCGACCCCTCTCTAACACAAATGCACCGATCTTTCTTGGAAATTTGCCAAGATAGAGAGCGCGAGGGTAGCTCGCTGGCTGCTGGGTTAAAGCGTACAAATGGCAAGGAAAATGCCCAGGAAAGTATTACTCATTTTTAATTTTCGAAATCTGACACGCAAGCGCGAGAGAGAGCAGCAGCTAAATTGAAATATATATCTTCTGCCGAACTCTATCTTCATTATTAAATATTTCAAAAACGCTCTACGATAATAAACAAACTCCTAGATTATAAAGTTAAACCCCACACACATACGTATATAGATATAGTTAACGGAATTAATTTGCTCAATCTAGAGGCTAATATTTACTCTCTCTCGGCTGCAGCAGCAGTGAGGTAGCCGTAGCGCACGAGCCGGCGGACGAACATCTGGCGCATTAATGTATTGTATAAATAACGAGAATGAAAATTGTTGTACATTATCCGTAATAACGACGACTACATATTGCTTCATTACTATAAATTCCCTACTCCCGGAGGCCCGAAATTCGCCAAGAATCAGCTATACGCTACGCCCGCTCTCAAAAATCGTTAACCCTAATTTCTCCGCTCTCGTCAAATGAATCCGCGAATTTAAGCGGGCGTTCCATTTCCCTCGAGCCTATGCGCAATGGGATTACGGACCATATATATATAACACTGTCCGGGAAAACCAAATCGACGCGATACAAATAACCGTTATAGAAAAAAGCTTGCAGGGGCTATTCCCCCTACACGCCAATTTGCGTTTTTCATTGGCCAAAACCGCACTTCCTCTCTCTTAAATTGAAACCAGGCCATAAAAAATCCTCTCCCCCCCAAAAAAAGCCCACCTCCATCTTTACAAATCGAAATTCTTAAACCCCCGTTTCCCCGAAAATCCAATAAGAATGCGCTTGGCGCACGCTACCGTCGCAGGAGAGGACAATTTAAAATTCGCGAGTATACGTCCCGCAGCCGAAAAACGAATCCCTCTCTCACCCCTCTGGGCTCGGCGGCGCGCACGCTCGAAAGGGGGTCGATAGCGGGAGGCGGCGCGTGACGTAGCGAGTAGGGCGGCTGCTGCGCGCGTGGCAGTAGCGCTTATCTATTATGCTCCAGCGCGGGGGTGGTCCTTTGGTGCTTTGGTACAATAACCGGACGACCATGAATCTTGAACGGTGGGGGGGAGGAGTGTATGTAGACACCGCGTGTTGTGTATACAACGTGCGCGGTGTTGTAGGTCGATTGACATCGCGCCGTGAAATGCGGATAAGGGGCGGTAGGGGGTCTTGTTGAGGAGGAGGACAGCAGTGCAGGGTTCTTTTGTCCGAAAGAGAGTAGTTCTTTTTTTTTGGGATGAGGGAAAATATGAATTTTTAGAGGTAGTTTTTTGGGGGATGGGAAATGGTGAAAATTTTTGTTTGTTACCGTTGTAAAAGTTTCATGAAAATACTCCGTTTTTCTGTTCCAGGTGAGTTGGCCAACAGTTCGTTGCACATTTAGTTCATAGATAAAGTTAACTGTGAGTATAAAACCTATTCTCTCTCCTACTATCCACCCTTTTAATACAGGATCGTTTTAAAATTCAGTTTTGTAAAAATAAATAGATTCGGGATGAAAAAAAAGAATGTTAAAGCGTGACGGAGCGTATTTAAATTTTACCGTGTCACACACGGAGGGAAAATTCTCTCTCCCGGCTTATAATAGTAATTTCGTATATACTCTCTCTGAAATGCAATCCCCTCCTCTTCCGACGAGCAGCCGACATATGGCTCTGAATTTCAATGAAGTGCTTTTGAAATTGCATTCAAATTGAAAATGATCTTCAAACACGAAGTAAATTGATTTCGCTTCCTAATTACAGTTTTATTGTGAATAATGTTTGCGTGTACTATATATTCGGTGCTCTATACTCATCAAAGCTCAAACTTCCTCTATACTATTAAATTTACATTCGCAATAATTAGCGACACGCGCGCGTTCAGCTAAAAACTGTTAACTAATTTCCAAATACTCAGCGACACACGCGCCCGAAGCCATTAATCTTCCACACTGTGCCGCTAACAACTTACAAATTACGAATCTCCGAAAACAAAGCCCGCACATCGTGCAGCGCGACATCGAAACTTGCGCGCGCGCGCGTGTATATACACGCCATTGTGCAGCGAAATCGCACTCGAGACGCGGCGAAACTACTCTCCTCGGGAACGGAAACTTGTATACAAAATACAAAGCTAATGCATAATTTCTGTAAACTCCGTGCGCGGACTTTCAAACGGCAGTGCAGACTCTCTTTTCTTTTCTTTTCATTTTCGTCGTTCATTCACTTTTGTTCTTTCGCATCAGCCTCGTTTTTTCCGCATGCGCGTCGATATATGGTTTTTGCATTATGCATAGCCTATAGACTGATTTCACAGTCGAAAGCTGATGGAGTTTATAGGAGGACGACGACGTCGTCGTGCCATGGCCTTATTGCGATGAGGTAACTGGTTATTGTGCGATTATAGAAAATCGTGTTTCGGAGTCATCTTGAGATTTACGGTGCAGGTGCGTCTTGTGTTTTGTAATAAGAACAATGCGATGCTTTACGAGCAAAAGTAATTAAGGACGGACAATGCGACGGCAGGAGATCGCGATCTTGATTAAACCGTTTGTAGGTGCAACAAAAAGTTGGTCGCGCTCGCGTCGTTCATCAAGTAAATTTATTAAAGTTAGCAGAAAACTTATATATCTATTATAAACGAAATCCTCGTTACACGCCGTACTCGATATTATCGAGCGTCGATTTTATATATTCTCTGAATTTCTTCATCTCCACTCGCATCGGCAATTTTCCTTATTACTTTTGAACTTTCCTAATTTACTTAATCATAAAAGTCCCCTTCCTCCCTACTTTTACAAAATTCGGAAAATCATGCAAATTTTGCGCATTAATATTCGCAAACTTTCGCGTAAAACCTTCCTCCCCTCTAATAAAAAAAAAAAAAAAAAAAAAAAAAAAAAAAACAGAATGATCGTGAATCGTTACCTACCACTTTTAATTAATTATGTTAATACCGCAATAAACCTTCGTACAACTAAAAAGAACCATCGGCTGCATAAGAGTGCGAATTCAATCTCGCCGTTTCTTACTACTCCCCTCCGAGCAATAACACTCGAGGCGCGGCGAATGGCCCATTCGG
>JAPYZO010002354.1:0-30634 GCA_030522905.1 Torymus flavipes
AATTTTTTCATTCTCAATAGAACGATTATTTTTTTTATCATTTTTGGTTGAATTTCAAAGGACGGATGCTAACGGTTATAGGTGGAAATTTTCCCTGCGGGGAAACGTACAAAAACTATCTCAAAATTTAGGGACTACAGAAACGTTGAATTTAAAAAAATTAAGCTTCCTTACCTGAAAAACCTAAATATTTGACTTTGAAGTTAGCAATTTAACATGGACTGTATACCTATATATTTGGTAAGACAATATCTAAAGATATACAGTCCATATTAAATTGCTAACTTTGAAGTCAAATGTCAGGTTCCATTCGTATAAGGAAATCAATTTTTTTGTTAAAAGAACTCAAACAATACTGCAATTTTTTAATTTTTTGTACGATTTTAACGTTTAAAGGTTTATTTTGTTCCGCGAAAAAATTTTTTTGACTTTACCAAGATAAAATCTGTAATCAACTAGCCTTTAAATGTTGAAATCGGGCAAGAAATTTTTTCATATTTCAAAATATCTCTTCCATTCACAAAAACTTTTAACTTAAAACATATGACCATCATTCTAATTTTAGATTATTAAAGGATCTTACACATCGTTTAATCTACTACAACAAACAGCAAAATAAATAGATACGTATTGGATTGATAAATATATTTTTTCTACATTCACAGTGATAGTTTGTAAAAGTCGACTTAAAGTTAAAGAAAAAAAAAACAATTAAAAGATTATATTGTATGCTATTTTCATATCTCAATTTCAATGCCATTTATTGTATTAATTTGTTAAAAATATAATAAAAGTCCTAATAGATGTTTAATATTTTTACTTTACTATTAATAAATATTTTTATTTGTAATAATTTAAAGTTGAATTTTTTACTTAGATGTGTACGGCACCTACGGGCGTTAAAGAAAATACTACAGATATAGGGAAATGAATCGGAGGGCGGGGTGCGTACTGCGCAGTCGCAAACGTTTCTTTAATATTCCTTTCAAATAGTGCCGATAGTTTGAATAATTAACATTGACAGAGAAGTTTCGACATGAAAAGAAATACCTTAGCATGTAGAGTTGAAAGATGGAGACAGCCCCTTCAATAATAACATACGATATAAATTATTTTAAGGAAAAAAATTGGCTTGCAATTTTGTGGCTTCAGAAATTATTTCTTTACGCCTCTTTTATTAAACAGTGTAGTTCTGCAATAAATATCTAACTTGATTGGAGAGCGAAATAACAGCTTAGAAGCATTAGTTCTATAGAAAGCGTTGCTGAATATTGGTGTTCGGATAATAGATAAAAAGTTGAAATGAAATTTTATACATAACAATATTAAAAATAATAAATAATAACATATAGTTTAAATAATTTATATAGAAATAAGAAATATGAGTTTATCTCATAAAAAATCATTAAACAGGTTTACTTAAATACCAAAATGATTTTATCCGACAGTCTAGAGTATCGCTCTCTTCCAATACAATTTTATATTTTTACATTTTCTGGTGTTTGGTGCCCTAATAATTGGAAATCACCATTAAAACCATTGTACAATTGTTATACGGCAATTTTAGCAACAGCTGGTATTCTATTTTGGTTGACAATGCTTATAAACCTTATAATTACTAGAAATGAAAGTGAATATTTTTATCAAAATGTATTTGCTATTAGTACTTTAACATATGCAATGTACAAAGAATACTTTATTTTAAGTAAGCGAAAAGAAATAAAGAACTTTCTAAAATTATGTTTTGAAGACAAATGGTTTAAACCACGAGATGTTTACGAACAAGAAGTCATTGAAAAATACGAGTATGAAACGAGGTTTGGTGAAACGCCTATCTTCATTATTGTTATAGACAAACTTTCAAAGGACCACAAAATTCTATTTCTAGCGAACCATATCCGTACCATGGTAATTTAAATACTTTTATTTACAAAATAGTATTTAATAATTTAGTGATAATAAAAACTGAATGTTTGAGACAAACATAAATACAATTTTGAGGTCTCAATCCAAAATATTATATAATTTGTTTAGAATAACATAAAAAGATTTTACCAATACAAACTATTAATTGTTTCGATGTTCATATGTTATAGATGGATAACTCAAGCTTATGCAATTGGCATAGTATTAGGGTTAACTACAAAAGCCGTAACACCTATGTTAAAATCTAATTCAGGGTGGATTTTGCCCATAGAGGCATGGTACCCATATCCTACAAACAACCTTCTTAATTATTTATTATCGTACGTTCAACAACTGATGGGAGGTGTACCACTAATTTGTTTACATATAAGTGTCGATTCACTTTTCGTTGGAGTCGTTTTACAGATGTGTATCCAATTGAAATTGTTAAAACATCGATTACAATCATTTGATAAATCATCTACTACAAATATGCAACAAGCGAAAAGTTTTGATGATAACGAACAATCTGATGTTATTTTAGCTCAATATGCATATAGACACGCTTGCATTTTACAGTAATAATGAAATGTGTTTACGATAATAATCCAGAAAACTATCCGATTGTTAATAAATTTTTACTTCTATAACAATATAGATTTGGAAAACAAGTAAATATTGATTTTAAAGGAATTATGACTGGTCAAGTAATGATAACCATACCAAATATATGCATTAATGTTTACCTTTTATCAATGCATAGAGGAGGAATTACACTTAATTTAGTTGATTCATTCCTTTGTTTTGCAACGTGCTTGATGCAGATATTTTTGTACTGTTGGTATGGAAATAAAATAATTCTTCACGTAGGTTAAAAAAGTTAAAAATTTGATAAATTTTGATAAAATATTAATTCTGTTGATATTTTATAGAGTATAGATGTATCGAGTGCAGTCTATGAAATGAATTGGACATCGCTAAACGTTTCTTCAAAGAAGAAAATTTTAACAATGATGGTTCGAGCAACAAGGTCAATCCAATTCGCATCTGGAACATTTATTATGAACATAAATTCATTTATTGAAGTAAGTATATTTTTAAGAATATGGTTTACTTTGAAACATTTATTTAACTTACATTGATATATTTATACTTTATTTTGTAGATTATAAAAACGTCTTATTCGGCTTTTAGAGTATTGCAAAAAACATCCTAACAGGATTAATGGTTCAAATTACACATAGATGCTTAATGTTATGATTCTATGTAGATAATTTACAGCAAATATTTTATACAAATTTTGAAAAATAAACTATTTTCCTACTGTTTTTTGTACTAAAAAGTTTTTGGTTGATTTGGAGATATCTGTAAAAGGTTTTTGTTTTCAATTACGCTTTATTTACTTACGCATTATTGCAATGTGTAAGTTGCAATGTTACTACTTACATGCGAAAGCCTTTTCTAAAGCGCTATATATAAAACTTAATACTACAATTTTTCCTTTTCAATATTTTATTAATAATTAGTAACTATAAAATAAGATTCTACAAATTCACGTGTACAATAGATAGTAACGCTATTTTATCATTATTTAAAAGAATCATAGATAATGTGACTCAATGAAAAATGCTGCATTTTTATTATAAAATTTTTCGTTTCTGAAATATTTAAATAAGAAGTTTATTGACAGTTATCAATAGAAGCACTGCATATATAGATAATTGTATAAAAATATAAGATTATTAGTTATGTCGGAAATATTAAAACATCCTAAAAATCTAATTGTAACTGGTGTTAAGATATCTGCTAATTTAAATTCATTTAAAAATATGAGAAAACCTTGAGAGTAGATTGCAAAAAGAATTTCGGACAAATTTACACTTTATACATTACGATCAAGAATCTACTCACTACTAAGCAAGAAATGAAAGTAAATGATACAACATAGCTCACTGCGCAAGCGCAGATATTTCATTAATTGCATTATGGGCGCGTAATTATTACATGTTACTTTTTCAAGAAGTAAGTAAGAAAATGAACGAATGAAAACGGAAAGGAAAAATATAATATATTTTTAACTAGTTGTTGTACCTGCCAGTTTCATTGCAAAATTAATTTCCGTTTGTCAATAAACCAAGCAGTTTAATTGTCGAATCTCGCATTAAGTTAGCAATGCCACATCATGACGTACTTTTGGTATTAAAAATGCAGCGCTTAACGTTTCTAAGAAACTAGAGAGCATTAAGTTCATAGATCTATCATACCTGTATATCGAAAACCATATGAGCGTCCAATACGTATCGAATTGTATATTGGCATAGTTTAAATTTTCTAAACGTGAAAAGTTACAATTAAAAAAATTCAATTGTAATACGTGAATAATATGAATTCTAAGTGGTTTGAGATAATAAAAAGTAATGTAGAATATGAACTTTTACCTTATCAATTTGTTCTCATAACATTTTGGGGAATATGGTGTCCGAGAAACTGGTCTCTGAGAAGATATAAAATTCATAAAATTTATTTTATGACTATTTTCACTTTAGATGTAATAATTTGCATAGAAATGTTTACTCATTTTATTTCTAGTATTGGTACTAAGCAGTTTAAGTTAACAAATTTATTTTTTGTAAGTGCTAACATGACCGGTGTTTATAAAGCAATAAAATTAATGCAAGGTCGAGAAGCTTTACGATGTTTGATTGCAACTTATTTTACCCATAGCTGGATGAATCCACAAGATTTAATTGAAGATGAATTTCACAGAAAAATCAGTTTACAAATAAGGTTTGTATGGTAAGATGCAAATAAATTAGTACGCAATGGATGTACCTAATCTTTCTAGGTTATTTAGTTCTGTTTACACTTCGTTCTATTATTTCAAGCTCTTTACAAGAACTCTTTTAGTAATTCTTATAAATCTAAGAAAGCTACAATACAAAAAATCTAAGCAAATCTAAATTTTTTTCTTTCAAATCGTACATGAAAAAATAATATTAATTTTTAATAAATTATTTTAGAAATATTTTAATAGCATACTCTGCATCAATGATAGGAATCGTCCTTTTGAAAGCCATTTCACCACTTGTAGAGGCTGGTGTTACTATAGCACTTCCTGTAGATGCATCTTATCCTTATCCCATTGAAAGTACATTTTGGTTTTGGATAACATATTTTCATCAAGTAATCTTGGGTTCATCAGCTGTTTGTGCACATATTGGTATTGATACACTATTTGTAGGATTATTGTTAAAAATATCGCTGCAAATAGATGTACTCAAATACAGGCTGAGAAATACGGAAAAATACTGTACAGATAATTTAGGAAAATTTAAATGTATTAAGGACATACAAAGAAACATTATTTTTCAATGTATAAACCACCATGAACGCATTTACAGGTAAGTATCCAAGTATATAAAATGAGAAAATATAAAATGTTACTGCACATATATATCTAAATAAAAATCTCTTCAGATTTGGAGAAGATTTGAATAATCATTTTCAAGACATACTTATTATTCTAGTAATATCTTCAATACCAAATATTTGTATAAATGTGTATGCATTATCAGCATATGAAAATGAGATCAATTTAGAGTATATTGCTACTTTATTTTGTACAACATCTGCATTTTTACAGTTTTTCATAGCGTGCTGGTTTGGCAACGAAGTAGTTTTAAATGTATGTATTTTATTAGTATTTATTTAATTTCTAATACTTGATGATAGTGTGTTATAGTCATTACGATTAATGTAGAGCATACAGGTTCAAAATGCAGTATACGAAATGGACTGGGCAAATTTTGACGTTTCCATTCAGAAACTTCTTATCATAATCATGGCTAGATCAGCGAAACCTATACAATTTTCTGTTGGTTATATTATTCCAATGAATCTTGATTCATTTATCAAGGTATAAATGATAAAACAATGTAACTAAAAGTATTACTAATTGCTTACAAACATTTACTTACAGATCGTTAAAACATCATATACAGTCTTTAATGTCCTACAACAAACATCAGGTTAATAATGACACAAACAATTGGTGATTTCATTCAACAGAAAAAAGATTGTTACATATGTATATATGTACATTACGCGATTTTAATCTAAAGAGAAATATATTTTATTTTACTATTATAACGGTTTTTAGATTTTATATTGATTTGTATAGACCTCAAATGTACATCACGATAATTCCACTCCATCAACAGCA
Source organism: Torymus flavipes (assembly GCA_030522905.1). Lineage (NCBI taxonomy): Eukaryota > Metazoa > Arthropoda > Insecta > Hymenoptera > Torymidae > Torymus > Torymus flavipes. The sequence continues at coordinate 6,128 of JAPYZO010002354.1, forward strand.
ACGTAACTTTACCGAAAAAAACAAACAAGCAAAAAATTTGTCTTTCAACGAGAAATTAAAGAGAGTTAAATTTCTTCATTATTCAGCTTTAAATATTTGCCAATAAAAGTTATATAATGATTCTATTTATAAAATTTATTATTTTTCAATTAAACTGACGAGATTAATTGAACAGAGAATGAGACAAAAATGGTAACATGTTACGAAAGAAATATTAAAGTTGCATTTAAAATATTATTTTACATTGTAATTCTACTAACAATTTTCTTTTATCACATTTTTTATGATGGAATATTAATTTTACATATTTGCTTACGATTAATATAAAATAAATATATTGTGATCTTCAAAACATTCAAATACATTCAAATAATAAGAGAAACAGAATGAGATAGTTTACTATGAAACCTTGTAAAAAATTTTCACTCTTGTATCTTGTGTCAATCCTTTTGTTTCAGACTTGAACTAACATCCAGGGTTCGACCAGCACTAAGCCGCGAAGAAAAAATGTGAAGTACGAAACGCAACAATGCGCAAACGCAGAAACTTCAGTAATTCAACAGTAGGAAGGTAATTATCGTTCATAATTCTTTAAGAAAGTGCGTAAGAAAATAACCCACGCGTGGAAGTAAACAATACATTTTTAAACTTTAAATCGTCAAAGCACTGCAAACTGTAGAATCGTTGCAAAATTTAACGATACGGTATTGACATTTTCTTTACTGCGGTAAAATTATTCTGATACTGGTAGTGAAGAGAATGACAACCGTGCGCATTTCAGTTTATTATACTTTTTCCATGCGGCTCAATATTTCTCTTGATGCGTGCCATCACAAATATATAAGTTCAGTTGGATGAATATGCTCATTCAGAAAACATTAGAACATCGAGTTCTTCCTGTACCATTTCACATTCTAACATTAGTGGGAGTTTGGTGTCCGAAATACGTGGAACCAAAATTTAAACGAATCTACGCCGCATTTACATTCTTTGTACTTCTGTCAGAAGTACTACTTACTCTTGAAGTCATAATTAATTTTGTTATTATATTACGTAGACAAATCTTTGATTTAGATGTGTTTTTTATAATGATATCATTGATCAATGGTTTGTACAAAGGAATATACATTCTGCAAACTCGTCGGCGTATCGAAAATCTTTTGACGAGTGGTTTTGAAGATCGATGGCGTATTCCCCGAGATGATTCCGAGCAGGTGATATTAGCCGATTACTCAGTCGAAAGTTGGTGAGCAAAATGCGATTTTTTTAAATCGATATCTGTTTTTCTTAAATATGCATGAATTTTCTATGTGTTAAGTGTAAAATATAAGTTCAATTCCATTATTACTATACTGTAGGCGAATACATTTGATGTACGCGTTGGCCTGCTTCGCTGGTGTATCAATAAGATTGATAGGCCCTATGATGAAGTCAAACGGAGAGATAGAATTCCCAGCACCTGCATGGTACCCTTACGACACCAGCAAACCTCTGACTTTTTGGCTATCCTACGTCCAACAAACATTTGTCGGCGGAGCCATCATCTCGATGCACATCGGTGCCGATACGATGGTATCCGGATTTCTGTTGCAATCCTGCATACAGCTAAAATTACTGAAACATCGTCTGCGAAACTTTTTCCAGCACTGCAAATACACCAAGAGTCATTCATTGAACAAAATGAAAGTTGAAAGTGCATTAATAAGACAGTATATTTACGATCATCGGTTTATTTACAGGTAATTCAATACTACACCACTTATGACTCGTTGCAAATACAAAACGATCAAACGTTATTGATTTTTATGCACAGTTACGCACACACGTTGAATAATAGCTTTGCGGGGCAATTAATAGCTGTACTGACTGTTGTCGTACCAAACGTTTGCATTAACGTATACCTATTATCCTTCTCCGATATCGGACTGAATGTTGATTTCATAACGTCATTAGGACTGTTTTCGATATCTCTATTCCAAATATATCTGCCCTGCTGGTATGGGAACGAAGTCGCGCTGCACGTAAGCGTATTACGTATTAGGAACATTGATTGACTTTACTACTGCTTAAATTAAAGTTTTACCGTTATAGAGCGCAGAAATTGCAAAGGCTGTCTACGAAATGGACTGGGTTGATCTTGCACCGACCACAAGAAAAGCTCTAATAATCATCATGATCCGAGCTGCCGAACCCATCAAGCTAACGGTTGCTCACGTTATTCCCATGAACATAAATTCTCTACTAAGTGTTAGTCTTTAAAAATTACTGGTGGTAGCGAGAGGTAGAGATTCTTTCATTTATAACTAAATAATTACATGTTTTGCAGATCATGAAAACTTCGTACTCTGTACTCAGCGTTTTACAACAAATGTAGACTGACAATGGAGTCTCCAAGTATATTAATATTAGGAAATAATAATAATAATATATATAATAATTTCTTATGGATATTAATAAATAATTTTACCAAAATCATAATCATGTCTCCATCTATGTTAATAAAAATACTTTTCACCCAAAACTTGTTGTATCTTCCTTCCTCTGCTAACGTTTCGAAAGAAAAACTATTTTTCCAGCAAGACGAGGTTGCGCGACTGTTCTCAATGTACTGCTGAAAACTGCGTCAGCATTGCTGCTCCGCTGGAACGCAGATATTTCCAATAGACCTCGTTGAAGAACAGACAGAGAGAGAAAAAGGCGAGACACAGCGAGGGAGCTGCCGACTGAATGGAGGGCGGCTAAATAAAAGCCCGAGCGTAGGGCGAAGTACCGTGAGCATGAGCGCGCCTCTTTTTGCGAGTCTGCATTCCGCACGCTGCTGCTGCAGCAGCTAATAACCTCCGCTGTTTCTCTCCGACAAAGGCATGAACGACGTTAGCCGTGAGGTCAAGTCAAAGTTGCCCGATAAAGTTACGTTAATTTATTCATCGATAACGGAATATCAATAAATAAACGCTGACTATACATAATATATTTAACGTTTTTCTTTTAGACTCGGCTAATTTATATCCCTTCCGACGTGTGGAAAATGCCACCTGATAAATAGGCGGGCAAACCATGTTTGACGGCCAGGAGAAGCCGTTCTCACGAGGCGTTAACCCGGGGAGCGAGAATAAGCGTCCGCAGAAGCCGAAGAAAGCGAGAGGGAGAAAGAGAGGGGAAAAAGGAGATAGTAGAAGAGAACACTTTCGCAGAAGTCGACGCAGAGAAGGAGAAGAGCGAGAGAACAAAGGATACCGGTAGGCGCGTTCGTTCGACGAGAGGGCAATTTCGATGCCTGACGCGCGCATGTTTAATAGAGAAATGAGCCAAACGCGAGAGGAATGAAAAAGGAACGACAAGTACAAGTTAAAAAGGCTTCTCTGTTCTCCCTCTCTCGCCTGGCTGCCATGGAGACGGGAGAGCAGAGTGCGCGTAGGTATATACTTGGCACGAAAAATGCCGTTCCAAGAGAGAGAGAGAGAGAGAGAGGGGGGGGGGTGGAGAGCGACAAAGGGAGAGAGGACGCGTCTCTTTTGTTCCATTATCGTACGAGGAATGCGCTCTCCCGAAATAAACGTTCGTTCGGTGATCGCGCGCATGCATTTATTTTCCGAATAAAGTATGACGAGCCTGTAGCCTGGTAGCTACGTTTCGTGTCCCATTTACGCAAATCTGCGCAATTCCTCGCAATCTTGCGAAAATCTTCATCCCCTATAACGATCATCGCACCGAGCTTCCGTCATTGCCGCTGAAAGGTAAACGACCTCACACTTTCTTAATATACATTTTTTAATAACGTACTTTCGCATAAATCTTCGTTACGTCCCTCATAACTCCTCGTTTGGCCACGCTTTTTTCTTGAAAAATATCACGCGCCACGCGGAAGAAGCCGGGTCACGCTGTTCCCGGCGAGGAATTTTTATTGCCCTCAGGGAATTTGCCAGCGATCGAGAAAAAAGTCGAGCACTGTACGTACACACCTGGTGCGATGACCTACGAAGGTCGAGCTACGACCCGGCGTCTTTCGCTTGCACCTTGCGAATTTCCTTCGATAAGGCAAGGCTGCAGCCCCTGCCATGGTAATTTTCCGAATCGATGTTTCCGTGATGATGAGGTATAATGCAGAGGTAGATACTTTGTTCGGACCAGGAAAGAGATGAAATAACAACGTCCGCAACCAATAATCAGAAAACGAGCACAAAAAGCGCGCGCAAGCACGCTGGAAAAAGGGGGACAGAGCTGTTACGCTCATTCCGAGGGCACAAAAACAACGCGCTTTTCCAGTGATTGAGATTTTTCATTGTCGTTAATAATATCCATTCCAACGGGTATTTTCTTCGTACAACAGCTCTGATGGATCGGTCACGTTTTCCCCGGTATATATAGTTCGTAATGGCGAATCACGTGTGCACCGATATAGCAAAGAGAATCAGCTCATTGAGAGAGCGTGCGCACAATGGGCGCAGGGATGACACTCGTTTCCGTTTTCTCTTTGAGCCCCACTAGCGCTGCAAATAAATAAGAAATCGTTCCTTTGCAGCAGCAGCGGCAACGGCGTCGGCTAACTGACCAGCCTCAATGGAACAGATTACACGTCTCTTGCGCGCGCACGAGTGGCTGTTATTTCTGACGCGATGCAGCGCGGATGTGCGCTCGCTTGGGTTTACAAATAGACGGGTCGCCGACAATGAGGCAGTCTTTTTGCCAAAGATATAGAGAAGACGGATGTGGATTTGAAAAATCATAACGTTTCAAAAGTAGACACGACGGTGATTTGGTGATTTGAGTTTCTACAGAAGATGATGCCTGGCTGGCTTTCCTTGTAATTTATAAGTCGTCTCCGAAATACTTGTAGTTTCTTTAGTGAAAATATTCATATTAAAGCAGAAAAAAGTTGGTATCTAAAGATAATGCAAAAACAAACTTGTTGATGACGAAGCGATCACTCGCAACCAGTCATATTCAGTAACTTCACGGACGCTTTCTCCCGTTCTTTATATTAAGACAAATAGCCACCTTTAAACAGTAAGTTGATTAAACTGTTTATAAGAGCAACTGCATAAAGTCTCATTTATCATAATGAATTCGAGACTTTCGCCGCGTATTTTTCTCTATTTGTTTCTCGCAAACAAGGACTTTATATAAACGAAGTAGTCTCTTGAAAGTCTGGCCACGCATCAATCGTGGAATTGGCTCACTGTCATTCATCGGGCCACCCGTATTATGTCACATTATCGTATTATGCCGGTCGACAACTAGATCGACGTTCTCTCGCTTTTTCTCTGTCTCTCTCTCTCTCTCTCTCTCTCTCTCTCTCTCTGTCTCTCTCTCTCTCTCTCTCCCTCTCTCCCCCTCTCTCCCTCCCCCCCCCCTCTCTCTCTCTCTCTCTCTCGCTCTCTCTCTACGATACAAAAGCGAGCGCGTAGACCTTGAGTTGCGTGCGATGCTTTTACAACTGGATTAAAGATTATTGGATTAAAGTAGATAAGATCGAGTTGTCGTCGTCATGGTGCTGCGCTCCAGAAATTCTCAAGATCGACCGGCTAATTGACGAATATTTCGGAACGACATTTCGTCGTCCCGTGGTCGAATGAAGATAAGAGCGCGCGCGTGTATATATATATAAGTAACGAATTCCATTAAGAAACAGTTTGGCCGCGTGTCGCGAGAAATGAATAGCTCTATTTGCGAACTGGGTTAATTAATTTGACTTTCACTGATCCGTTGAAAAGTCGTTGCATGATGATAATGGTCTCCCCTTCGCATCGCGTGCGCGACTCTCTCGCGTCCTGTAATAAACCGCATTAACATAAAACGAGTTAGCGTCGTGTCTCTCCGTCGTTTTGTTTTCTCTGCTACTGTTCTCGCGTGTCTCTCAGTGTACGATAATTACACGAGGCGACTCTCTGATCACTGGAAATCGGATTTATGGTAATGAAAATGGTTTGTTCATTGGCGAGCGTCAAATATTTACCGGCATACATCGACGAATCTCAGTAATCTCGTCGCGGTATTTTTACAACTCGGGCGCGGTGATTTATTGTCTTTCGAGGCCTCGCTGGAAAAATCGGTACGCCGAACTGCGCACGAGTAATGGCGGCAATAAAACACGGCATCCAGGTAAACCCATTCGATTGCAGCGACATTTCGGCGGAGAGTCGGAGAAATGACGAGTGCACCAAGTTGCAGGTGTGGGAAAGCACCCGGATCGTTTATCAAGGTAAATATTGACGAATACAAGAAGGCTTCGTCAAATGTTCCAGTTATTTTTAGCCGATAAACGATCAAAATATTCAAGAAGGTGAGTCATTTCTGCGGAGCGTCTTTTCTTTTCTTATAACGTACGTATAGCTTCTCATCTAAATTAATTTTAAACCAGATATTAATTATTCGCTCAATTATTGTAATTAAAACGACTTTGACTTTTTATATAAAGACCAGAAGAATGCTATGCCCCTGACCGTTGTATCATTTTTTTCACGAAGAAACCTTGCCTTTTTTCATTGCCAAAGTTCGCAAAAAGCCGATGACAATTACAAGCACAATCTATGTTTAATTATTGATATACACCTAAAATGATTCAACGTTCGTCTGCATAAACAAAATACAAAAACTATCTTTTAATTATCGCCTTCATACAAAAACCAATCTCTTATAGTTTCTCAACACTAACAAAATCTTACTCTACCAACCGCAGCTTTCATCGTAAGAAGTCGTGGCATTCGCAACGACGAAAAGCTACTCTCCTCAAAATCAACTGCCACGGCCAGGTAAAAAAAAGAATACATATTAAGAGAGAAAGAGATAAACTAACGTCGACGTCGTGACTCGCTGCAGCGATTGGCGAAATGGCACGAGAAGTCACTCGTTCTGCTCGTGCGCACGATATCGCCGCGCTAAAAGTGGGACGGAATAGGAAAATGACACTATTTCGCTCAATGACAGCAACTACAACGGCGGAGGGGCGGCCGTAAGTAGCGCGACGTAAGTGCCTTTAGCGGTAATTATTTCGTGAGAACGCCGGCTGCGTTTCGCCGTATAATATGGCATTATCACTCGTTAAGAGCGTCCACCTTCACGTGCTGTATTATAAAAATTGTTGCACGCAAAAGGTTCGCTTCGCTTTATTACACCTAGTTTTTACCTAACAGCACCAACTTTTTATTGTATCTAAAGTAATTATAATTAAGAATAGAATAGACACAAGTCTAAAGGGTCACGACCCAATTTCATAACTCTAATTTTCATGCCGAATCCTCCATTATTTTCATTACTAGGCCACTTTTGATGTACCGATCACGTGAAGTATCTCGAAATCATTCGACCATTTACTACAGCTTTTCGTATAAGGTCAAACCACACACCGATACAGCTACATAATTCCCAGCTACAAATTTTTTTATAATCCAACATCCTACACGTAGCACGCCGTTAACCGATCTTATCATTAACCCGGCACAATTGCACAACGGCTGCGTACAATGTCCGACCCTGCAGCGCACTCCAGATACCTTGCGAATCGAATCGCAAACGCACAGTCCGAGCATTCCGCAATGCGAAATCGAACCGCAACACCCGCACTGCACGTGTGCAGAGTGTCGCCGGTCAATTCGCTAGTGCGCCAGAGCCTCGTGCCATATGTACCCGGAGGATAATGCGAGAGATTGACGACGGCGCACGCGCTCCAGATGCTGTGTGTATGTCTGTGTGTATGTGTGTGTAATGCGCGCATGACAAAGGCATTGCGAGCGTCTGTCTATTCAGCCTCGATCCCCGCTGATTTAGGGATCTCGTATATAGAGTAGTGGGTATACTGCGTCGAATTAGGATTATATAACGGCAGCGCAATCTTTCAAATATATATATAGAGAAACGATACATTGAATATGATATTTCAGTGACGTTCCTAATTTAAACTAATTGTGTCTAGTTTTCCGTGCTTAAGTAAATATTTGGCTTTATTGAATTTGAAAGTAAAAGTTACGTTGGCGTTGCAGTACTAGCGAATTTTTGTGTCAATGCTTGGGAGAGTTTTGAAGATAGAGAATGATGAAAGATATGTTCTGTTGCAGGCACAAATGCAGTGGGCGTCTGGATGTCTAGACCGTCGCTAATCTCCTGCAAAGATATAGCGCAAATAGACAAAACAACGAGACGCAGTATCTACCTATCAGCTGATCGTGACAAGCTTCGAATGAAGAAAATGCATATTTTGTATTTCATTTCTATCAAGAAAATGCTCGTTCTATTAGAGAATTCAATGATGTATGAATTTGTCCTTGTGTTCGAATCGATTCTCTTTATGGATTGGTATCGAAGATTACCATTGGTGTATAATAAGTAACACTGGGGTTGTAAGTATTGATTCCATTTTAATAAAATCCTCAACCCATAAATTATTTCAGAGTTCCTCACATATTCATCAAATCTTTTGACCTTTTGGCCTTGTGTCGAGAATGATTGCTGCATGAACCATTGATAGACTAGGTGGCTCCATTTTAGAAGTTCTATATAGCTAAATGTGCCGCATAAAAGGGGTCTGACTCGAATTGTAACATTTTTAAGATAATGAAATTTCAGGTAAATATAAGTTCAAGGGTTTTGTATTGAAATCGAATACGGATAACAGAAAACAAATTAGCCTACAAGTATATTGCAGATGTCTTGAAAATTAAATATAATTTAACTGAAAGTTAGGAATAGAACTGTAATTTAACAAAAATGTAACTAGAACAAAATTAATATAAAAGTACATTAAGTTCCATGCATAAGAATGTTCTTAAATTTAAGAAATTTTCAAGTTACAAATTTACTGAATTTTAAGAATAATGTAACTGAACGTAATTTAATATTATAGTACTGTGTGACCTAAGCCCGCACTTAGGTCAAACCTATCCGTGACCTAAGAAGTAGCTACGCTCGTGCGCTAACCTCACGGTTCAAAAAAGAACTACTTAGGGCACGGATAGCCGTGGCAGCGGGCTTAGGGCAGGCAGTGCTATAAAATTTTATACGATACTTGTGACCTAAGAAGCACTGCACGGCGTGATTAAGACTCTCGCTACGCTCGGGCTCTTACTTCACGCCATGCAAAAAAGTGCTACTTAGGTCACACGTATCGTAATGTACTATACAAATACACTGGGTTTAATGAAAAAACAAAAAATTTCGGCACAAGTCTAAATAAATGCCAAATTTGAAATTTGCATATGTGTACCGCCGACGACCCTTTTCCTATGGCCTCACGTGCCTAAGTAAGCCAATCTCAGGTGATATTGGAGGAGATTATAAAATTAATAATCCTCCCCTTTTTTCATGATAATTTTCCTCTTTCCCTCTATTTTTTCAACAATAGGGCATCTCTGCTTGCATCCCTGTTATTATGATTATTTCGATGAATTATTACGATTAGAAAATGTTCTTTTCAAGACAAGATTCTTGACATTCTTGACACCACAATCTTGATATTGTATCGAAAACTGTATATAAATATTGTATCGAAAACTGTATATAAATATTATATCGAAAACTGTACATAAATATTGTATCGAAAACTGTACATAAATATTGTATCGAAAACTGTAGTATATAAATATTATATCGAAAACTGTACATAAATATTGTATCGAAAACTGTACATAAATATTGTATCGAAAACTGTATATAAATATTGTATCGTTTATTGTCTTGAATATTGAGGCAAGCTCGGCAGTATCAAGATTAATCTTGCTATATCGTACAACCCTAAAAGTAATCCAATAATTGCACAACTTATCCCAGCTCTATAGAATCTACTACACCGTTTCGTTGTGACATTATTGCAGAAAATGCGGAAAATCATAGAAACACGAAGGCGCCACCAAAGTCTCTGCGGCTAATTTACCGAAGCCGCATTTTAAATCACTGGAGCACCGTCACCGCCGTTATTATGGCTTTCCCAGGGCAATAAATTACGCTGGAGTAAAATTCCATAGACCTGCGATAGAAATAGGGAGATTGATCGCTCAGGAATCTATTGTCAAAGTTGCGGCTAAAGAGTGAGTGATTGCTCTCATTAAATTCTGGGAGAATGGCTCTGTACTATAAAATGAATTTTTAAAAAAGTGAAATCAAGGTTTTGCAAAAATGGGGAAGTTAAGCTGAGAAATAAATATTAGAATAACTTACGCTATATGTGTTTTATTCTAAATAAGTTTCAGTGCTCGTAGTATTAAGCTTCTTAATGATTTTAAATGGACATCAGGTCCGTCGATTTTATGTTTATCAAGGTAATGATTTTGGGACTCACCTGAAACAAAAAAGAAAGATAACAATTAGTTATAAAGTTGCGAATGTATTCCCTATAGTTTCGATAAATATTAATAATTTAATTGTTAATTAAGCGTTTAGATTTCAAAGCCTAAATGAAAATAAATATTGACATTTTTATGACCACAGATTGCTAAATTTATTACAAACTAAATTTACAAAGATCTCTTTTAAAAGGTTCTTGGTTAAAAACTTGTTTGACACATTCAAAGTGCTTAATTAATGAAATTCTATTTCAAGAAAATACTAGTTAATTCTGACAAAATGATTCCTTAAATTATTCAATTAGCAATCCGTTTTTTTCATAACGAAGCACTCACAGTAATAACCTTGTCGAAAGAAAAAGTATTAAAAGAATGTTAAACGAATTTCCCAGAATCATCGCCAAAAGCGCATCTACCTAACAAAGAGCAAATGATTAACGTTCATCGTCCCCGGCGATAAAGTAAATTTTCCTTCGCCTTTTTCAGAATATGGTGTCACCACTACCACTGGACACGGGGAAAAGGCAGCGATTTTCCCGCGTTGGCGTGGAGTGAAATATCGCCCAGCTGAGAGACGATGTCGTCCTAAATCATCGTACGTGCGCAGCTCTCTTGGCAACGGATCCGCGGACGCGGATCAAAATTTTGCTTCGGCTGGCGAAGCGACAAAGGTATAATGTTATTAACGATGCGCTCGTTTTTTTTCAGTTTGATGCGCTCTACAAACTACGAACGCTCAATGGACGTGTAACGATGCAATTCGAGATAGGCGAGCTTGTACACATATTACAAGTCGCGATGATGGGTAAAAATAGCGACCGTAAATGATGTGGGTGAAGTGGCACCACGTGATACCTTTTGTGTACTCAGAGCAGCTGGAATGTTTCCTTATCGATGACTATGGATTATTCTCGTTGGCGTCGGGTCGTTTACTCTGGTTATCGGTGAATTTAATTTTGTTAATTAGTTTGTGAAGTTGAGCGTTCGGAATTATATAAAGTGAAAAACTTCTGTGCCTTAGGCAAGACAAGAAATTACGAGTCATATATTTTCCGTTAACAATGGAGTCTTATTAGGGAACTGTTGAATTAGGATTTGAAGTTATAAATTTTATATCGAAGTTAACTTTAAATTAGCAACTTACTCACCGAGATTCTTAATGAAACCAACGCGAATCTGACTCACTGGCCAGTCAGTGAAACTCACTGATATTTCCAATGAAACTTTCACTAATTCCGATCCGGAAGGATAAAAATAGGGAAGATTACACAAACTAGTTCTACTTTTTCCCGTGATCTATATTGCCGCTTGCGTAATTCGATCCGAATGTTTTGCATCTTCCGCCTAGATAAAATGTATTCGTTTCATCGTCAGATTCGCTCGTGTGCTCATCTCCGCAGGGTGATTGCTCGCGCGGGTACTGACGTGCTTGGTAATATATTGATCACAGCTCGTTGACAAAAGAAGTGCCAATGTCAAGCTCGGCTTTTCGCGTTATCGACATGTTCACTCGGAATCAATAATATGTAACAGTCTCTCTGCATGAAAATTCATGAAAGTAAGGTATAAATAACATTTTTACGAGCCAACAGATAAATATTTTATTCTTAATTATAAATTAGTCTGATGTTTTAAAACTTGTTCGACTAAACAATAGTAAAATTTCAGTGAGAAAAGAAAGCCACAAAGTAGTTGGCAACTTTCCTAAACTTCATGTAAAGAATAACATTTGTTTCGCGCACATAAAAAAGTCGTTAGCAAAGCCATGCAAATTCAACGAAATTGAATTTTCGACTTTATTTGTTTTAACAAGAGCACAGTTAAATATAAATATTATTCATTGTATAGAACATCCTGCTAAGTACATGCAATTAAAATACCACCAATCTAATATGAAAACGATTTATTTTCAAAAGTGAGCATAATTATTCATTAATTTATAAAATGTACGTTATTGTTACAACTTAAGTGCAAATACTAACCACCACGACAACTTTCCTAAACAATTTGACATTCCACAAGTACTATTATGACATTTATCATAAATATAAATTTCTCACTATCTTTCAACGATCTCTTTTTTGGACTTTGACCAAAATCACCCTAACCAAGAAAAACGTCACTCTCGTGTTTACACGTGTCATTACAACCAAAAATAATCCCCTGAATCCACACTAGTACCAAATTCTACACCAATAACTTTTAAATCGAACGGAAAATCCTACACTCGTCATAAATATATCAAGCATATAATATATAGTTGCGTATTACTACTTCTCACGGTCACATCTGAGTGAACGATTTTTTCGGTAGACTTGTAAGTATATCGACTCTGCTTAAACGAGACGATTCCTTGCATCAGCCGCGAGACGACACCGTGCTGGCGCCAGCGATTATTTTCTACGCAGTACATGATCGCGAGTGGTACGTAACCAGGGAATATCAGCGGTTAGCGGTTGCTGCGCGACGCATGCATGGTGCACATGTGTTTTCCGCCCATCGACGGTACTACGACTTAACAAGACTCGAGGTAGCTAGGTTCTGCGGGCGTTTTTGCAGATCACGATAGGGTATTTAGATCAAAGTTGCATGTAATTGTAGGATAACGTGTGAGATGATGAAGATTAGAAAATGTCAAATGAGGCTTTCAATCGTCATTGAATTGTAGATTAAAATTTGTGTTATTAAAGTAATATTAGCTGATTCCATATCTCATAAATATTCATTTAAAACCAATGGTAAACCCATTTGTAACTACATGACACATTAAGTACACATAAATATGTTTTTTAGAATAATAATGTAATTTGTATTAATAAATTGCTATGTACATCCGCTAAATAATTGTTTTTGCATCAATATAAGTTTTCAATTTGGATGCAAATTTGTACAAAAATTTAAAATCACCTATATCCTACCTATTATTCGAAGAATACATTGCGTTTATAAGTTCTTCCACATTTTAATAAACAAAAGTTAAATTCTTATGAAATAATTATTATTTAAATGATTATATTTACAGTATCTCTAGAAATATAGCCAAAATTTTGACATTTCAATAAAATACAAAACACGTTTTTCATGATAGATGTATCTGTATCTTATTTAAGGGCAATAAAACAGCTTTAAAGTTTATATAAAAATATTTCAAGGGCTGCCCTAACCTCAATTTAGATAACAATCATAAAATTTTGGAAAAAAAAATCAAAAAATTGCATCGGCCGGGAATCGAACCCGGGCCGCCCGCGTGGCAGGCGAGCATTCTACCACTGAACCACCGATGCTTATAAACACGAGATTATAAATTCCTGACTGGCCGACCGAAAGCCGGCTTAAAACGGCTTCTATTGCCTACTTTCACCATGCCTAACGCGTCGACTTGGAGAGAACCCGCCGCTTCCAGCGGTACGGAATTTACCTAGAAATTTGAAAATTTAGCCATTTGATGAGTAATGGACTGTAATTTACGATGCTCCTTAATCACAGAATGTCTTTAAATAAAAGAAAAAAAAAACCGGTAATACATTCTACACTTTATATGGTACTCCAGTGAAGCCAACAACCTCTTCCTGCTAACCGACCTTTTAATTTTTCCTGTATCCGCAAAAGCGATTAATCAGCGCAAAAGATCTCGAGCAACCTCAGCGTCGTCACCGCGAACCCGTGCAATAACGATGCAAATAAAGCGAGAAGCGCCGCCTCTCCCTCCTTGCGCGATCGTGACGAGAAATCGCAAATTTCGCCGGCGAAGTTGAACGTCTGGCTCTCTCTCTTTCTCAAGCAAGTCTCACGTATACGAAATTTCCATCTGTCGCGTATGTCCCCTCGGCGAACATCCTTGAAAAGTCAACGACGGGACTGCGTGATATAGAGTTTCGCAGAGACGGGGATGTACACCGCAGAAGCCCGCGAGAGCTTCCGTAAACTCGCGACGAGTTTGGTTCGCGGCATGCGCGCGCGTGATAAGAAATTTTCCGTCGGACGGGTGGTGTATTGCGAATGCAGCAGAGAGGAGATATGGGAGACAAAAAGCGCAGAGTCTAGACTAGAAGTTGAGTTTTTTTCTGACAACATATGGCGCGAGCGAATAATTTTTTGTTTTGATGGTAGTTCATGCGAAGTCACCCGTAAAATGATTTTTTTTTCTTTTTAAATAGATAACGGTCATACTGAATTATTTTGATACAAATCCCACGAGCGAAAAAATTGAAAGTGTTACGTAATAATCATCAAAAGGGAATAAAAACCAAAAATGAAAGAAAAAAAAAAAATTATAACATGAAAGAAAAAGAAAAGAAGTGATGAAAACAAAGGAAAAATAAAGAATCTTAATAAAAGAGAAATGGGACCAAAAAAGACTTCATTACAGATTACCTTAAAAAAAAATATATATATATATAAAAGTAAAACAAAATAATATATAAAAAAAGGAGCAAAAAAAATGAAAAGTTAATTTGATACTTACAACATGTATTATACACGTTATAGCACAAAAGAAATAATTTTTTGTAGAAGAAGGGGGGATATTGGAGCCTATACAGAATTATATATTTTACCGACATTTCACTGTTTTAAGTTATTCTTTTTCAATTTAGGATTTTTACTAATTCTTTAAATTGTCCACTGTGCCTCAAACCGTTGCAAACGATGAATGTCTTTAATAACTTTAGAAAACTTAAAAATATATTCAAATAATGAAAAATTCAATGTAGGAATCTGTACTTGGCCCGACATTCTCTTTTTGCTTCCTTGGGGTTATTCTCCAATAATATGATTGTGTGCCCCAACTGACATCCCCTTCATATAATAGAAACCCGCTAAATTTTGTTAAATAAAGGGAAAGTAAAATTGTTTCTTTTTTTTGTTGCAAATTGTAACAATAAAATAAGTGAACCACTTATGAATCGTTACCTTTTTCAACAAGTAACAAATAACAAGGCATATGAAAAATTACCTCTAAAATCGCTACACTGAAAACCATCACGTATGAAAGATACGTTTCGCATTAGAATGCCAGAAAGGTATCTCTGTTCCACCTTTCGATTTTGTACATCACCGTCTATCCCCAATCATTTAGCACCTTGTACACAAACGTGTAAACAACAAATCCTAAGACTATTGATCTCTTTTGACAAAATTTCCAAAACCAGAGGCAGACAACGCCAAGACACGTGCACCATCCTTTTTGAGAAGACAATGCCCTTCGGTTTAATTCCACGCAGCTCTAAAAATAGCCTCACCATTGCGACATAAGCGACAGATACAAACACGTCGAACATGCATGATACATACGCACTTGCGCCGTGTCATTATCTCTCTCTTCGAAGCGGGCGCGCGACGGGACAACCGGGTAATGGCTTTACATCACTTTCTCGTGGCTCTCCTGCCTGTGTGTGCACGGGCGGATCATCATCAACAAACCGTGTCGTCAAGCGAGCGCGTGACGGGGAATTGGATCGCAACGTGGTCTTGATAACAAAACACACTGTTTTTCCTACGTCCGTGTATATATAGAAAACTCCCACACTCAAGGAGGGTCGATGAAATGACCGAAAACGAGGGGAAAGAGAGAGAGCGACGTCTTCCGTTGCACATCCCGGACAACTTTGTTTATAGCCCATGCGAGTCGGAAAAAACTCGTATTTTTTCACAATGATAGTCGACTAATCGCGAAACCAGTTGTCTCGGGGCGAGAGAAGGAAAATAAAAAGGTAGAGAGAGAGAGAGAGAGAGAGAGAGAGCGCAATTTCCTTGCGTAAGACGAGCGGCCGAGTGTGACGTTGCAGGCCGACCCAAATAAACGCGAGCGCCCCACTGAATCAAAACATTGTATACGCGGCCACGATGTATGGCGACTTTAAAATTTCGCGCGACTTTCGCGCCGTCGCGCCAATCGCTGGCTATATTGGCTACTGCGTCTTTCTTTGACCCACATTCGGGCTTAACGCTGTTACGGTGTGTATGTTGCGTTGGCGGCCAGGTTATAAGGTGATATACCGAAGTATTGTATCACTTTTCGAAAGTGCGCAGAGAAATTTTTCAAAGAAACGAAGTAAAGTGTACCAGCTATATGTATAGGTATAGTAGGGATATTTATTGGATGTGGGAAGTGAATTTGTAGCTAACGTAATCTTCTGAAAATATATGGAAAAAAAATGATTTTTAAACGATTTATAGATCTCTAGAAAAAGTTTAAGCAAAAGGATGTTGGTAATATTATGTTATTCTTTTCAACTTCTTTGAATTCACGAAGCATTACAAGGATTTCTGCAACTTACAAATTTTAATCAAACACATTGTCATCAATGAATTTAACTGGTAAATGATCATAATTTGCATACAATAATATGTCTCTTTTTATCCTGCTGTAAGTTTTCATCCAAACATCCTCTAAATACTAAATGTCACGAAATCACCAATCAATACCATTCTAAAATGTAGAAAGTCTTAAATAGGATTTTACATATAAATTTCTACATATTAAAAAAAAAAGAAGAAATATATATAAATTTCTATACGTTAAAAAAAAATTCAGGCTCATTTTAAGTCTCCAATATTTTTCAGCCCATCGCAGCCATCACCGCCATTTCATCCTCACAGCCACAATAAAAAATCGCTAAACTTACGCTCACACTGACAAGATAACATCAGGGATGAGCAGCGCTCTGTGTAGACACCGCTGCAGATAACTCGCAGTTCGCATCGGTATACACGCAACGCGCAACGAGACATCGTCCGTAAATAGCTATTCGCTCGCCGACTCCATATCTGTCTATTCCGTCGCTATTTCAAGAGAAAGGGAGAGGCAGAGACAGATAGATCTGACTACTTCTCCTCATCTATGGGACTAACTGCGACGAAGAACAGATGTGCACAAATGCGAATTTGGTGGGCGTATATACACCCCCGATCACGGCTATAATCTCAGCACGGGATCGCTCTATGCAAATTCGTTTTACGCGCAGTTTTACGTAGTAAGGTGTGGGCCGGCCGGGGAGATGGATAGGTGGGCGATGACGATGTTAAAATAAAGATTAATGGAGCCGGGCATAGGTGAGCGAATTAAAAATAACCTCTGACGGTCATGATTTTGAGGAAGGTGCCGCAAAGGCCTTCTGGAAATAACTCGCATAGTGCAGCTTGGTTTATCTCACAATACATATAGGTAGAGTTTAAGTGTACACAATGACTAACGAAGCGCGAGCTGATTTGCATGATTCGTGATGTACCTGTTTCTAGGGAACTCAGTTTTTGGAAAAGGAAGCCTAGTAAATCAAAATACAGCGTACGTTGTCGTTCCTTACTACACTAATTTTACACCGAACGCAAAGACAAATTACACACAGAACTAAAGTTTTACATCAATCTACATAACACATCAAAAACCACTCTAACCTCATGAACTCTAGTCGTCAAAAGACGCCCTGTAAACTTGTTCGCCGACCAACTTTGTTAACTTATAATTAAAGACACACAAAGTTGGAGTTGACTTTCCTCGCTGACCCTCTCCATACACTCACACATACATGCACGTATACGCATGTCTGTATCCGCGCGACCCCGTTTAGAGGAGGAGAGCGCATCCACAAGAGCCGTAGCAGCCGCAGCGCACTCGAAACGAAATTGCGTAGCACCGCGTGCAAAACTCTATAGAGACGCAGTACGCGCGAATTAAAGGTTTGCGGTGTGCGCGAACGCTCGACCCTCGAGGTTTTGCATAGAGAGGGGAGAGAGAGCGAAAGAGAGATCTCTGGGGAAAATTAGCACGAGCAAGGATGTGGTTTAGAATAAATGGGGAAAAGTGAGATTTATATTTAGATATTTTTGTTTTTTTTTGTTTATTTATTTAGATTTTTATATATACCGTTTTCGCTTTATTTTAATTAGTTTGTGTGGCTGTATTAGTTATGATTAGAACAAAAATAATTAAGAATTTATTATGTTAATAGCGCATTCGTCTTCGTACTCACTGTAACCGAAACTTTTATTGTAAAAATTTTCCTGATATTTTATCATGACAACATCACCTACGTTGTCCTTGTGCAATTTCCTCACTTATTCAAAAAGTATATCCTCGCAATATCGCGCGAAAAGAAATTTATTCTGAATTATAAAAGAACGCGAGAGTACGGTAGCATCGTGTGTGAGAAAATTGTATCATGCTGTTTTGACATTGAAAATAACTTGAAAATTAAAAAATGTCCACGAACTTTCGGTCAATAATTATTCTTTGAGCAAGTGTAGGAAAAATAATTTGATTACACAAGAACGGTAAATAAGGGCTTCCGTTGAAGTACTTTTAAAGTTTGGCGTGGCAAGGGAACGGCGCGGACTTCTTCGCCGCCTCTTCAACTTGGTCTTCTTCGGTTACCTCGCTCTATTGGCTGCTACTGCTGCTGCTTCTCGTCTACAACTTTGCTAACTATTCGTAAATAATCGCAGAGTGGAGTATATGACTTTTGATAGAACTTTTCTTGGCATTAAATTTTTCATTTAGAAATAACTGATAAACTAAAATCGTGTGCTTATAATTTTAAATACTGCATTATTAATTGTAGTTGATAGAGAATTTCTGAAATAATTTTTGTTTAGAAAAAAGTCATTTATTCAAAAGAAACTTTGAAAGCGTCAATGGTTTAAGTTTCTTTATTAACTTTTCCAGTTTCTTCAATATCTTATTCTAATTAGAGAAAGGGGGTCGAATTGTTGACAGGAAATCCAGTGAGAATAATGCGAAGGTTCTCAATGAGCCATTAAAGAGATAAATAGGCAATTGAAAGCGTTAATTATTTGACGTTTATTGTATGTTAATCAATTAAAAGTTCAGGTAAACACAAAACTTTGGATTCAATGTATATAATGCACTGCAAACTTTTACTTTGAAGCAACCGTAATGAAAATAAGACTACATAACGCCATGAAATTCAATTAAAAACTTCTATCAAAATGTATTATGCTAGATTGTTTTGCTGTATTATTTACGTAAACACAATAGCTTATTTGTAAATAACAAATACAGTCATAATACGGTACTAACATTTTTCTATTTCAAATGTTTAGAAGAAGACACGATATTTAAAAAATGCTTCCCATTCTGACATGTGACAACTTGAGACATTATAAGATATTGCTACAACGAAATTCTTTTACGTCATAGGCTTTTTTAATAATAGATCAAAACAAAAACCAAATTTTATGACTAGTTCCCTTTTTTATACATTAAAACTACTATTTTGTGTTCATATAAGTGTTTCCTGACGTAGTAGAAAATCCAGAAGTTTGTAAACATTAAGTATCCAAACAAACACAAAAAGCTTTTTTCACAATTTTAGAAAGTAGCACTTTCATTAGGATCGACAGAATTTTAAAATATTCAAAAAACGGAATTTCAATATTTTTTCGCAATAAAGTTATGACACACCATTAATGTATTTCGATAAACTAAAATTACTGAAAATAACTTTTATGAAATATGATAAATTTCTATATCTAACGTCTTATATTGGATAAATATTGTTTGCGCTATTGAAATAGTAGTTGAAGATCAAAGTTACCCGCAAACAATTTGATCTTTTCACGTTAATACACGACAAAAACGAAAACTATAAGAGAGTCAACTGAAGATATTGATACTCAACTGACGAGGGATACGTATTAAATAACGTAAGCCCAAGTTTTTTCTGTAACGTATCATTAGTGGCTGGATTGAAATAACAAAATCGTACGACAAACATAGTCTCCGCAGCAATCATCGTACGATCCACGTTATCGGTTACAGAGATTTCTTTTTGTACAATCGAAACAATTCAACTCAGTTAACGCTCTCTCAGCACACAAATGTCGTAATGGAAATCCAAAAATAGTCTCCCCGAGTGCGTGTAATTTTTCTATCAGCATCGTTAGCGATCTCTCTCGCGTATATCGAAAAGAAGAATAACTTCCGCCAACACGAGGGAGAGCACGCGCCTCTATACTTCAAATAGAAACAAATCGTCTTTTGTCAATTCACAAGAGCTTATCAACCGAAAGCGTACACTAAAGCTGTGTACGCAAGGTCCTCTTCCTCATTACTCTCCCCGTGTGACGCATACGGTCCGTCACGAGACAGTTAGACTACCCGTCACATGACTGATTATCGAATAACGCGTCGTTTGGCATAAACGTGATGCCTATGTGTGTGCGAGCGAGTGTGTGCGAGAAAAACGGCCAACAAGAGATAAGCTCGAGATGTGTAAGGGGTTATCGGACCCCCAACGATCCACTCTCTCGTTCACTCGTTCGACTGTGTATATTGCAATCGAAGCCGAGGAGACAAATAATAATGTGTATTTCAACACCGTTGATAGGAACTTATCTGTTGCCTTTGCTATACTTTTACTTTTTTTTTGGTAATTCGCAGATTTTTCCATAGTGTTGGGGGACAAACAGACGGATGAACTAAATTTAGACGGTAGTGCGAGTGACAGTAATTAGAATTCAAGGAAGATTTATCGAGATATGCGTTATCGGCTAAGTGTTGCAAATCGCGCGACGCAAAGTTTCCTAGTTGCGAAAAGTCGCCGAAGTGATACTGGGCATCGTTGTTCTTAGATATTTGTTTTTACAAATTGTAAATTATATAAAGTGTATGGGATGGAATGCAATTAAACTTATCATTTATTGGTAATTTATTACATTGCATCGTAGTTAGTAATAAAACTTGAGACAGAACTTTGATCAGTCCATTGCAATATGAACTTAAGATAATTTTTTTATAATCGTTTGCATAATGCATTACTATACTCATACGCAAAATGTCCAAGTTACAAAACTGCACTTGATCAACCGAGCAAATTGATCAAACACAACATTTGCATTATCTCATTTACATGCGATTACTAAAAACGTCGGTAAACAATAACATCTTCAACAACACACTTTTTCATCTAAATACATTCTAAAAATTACCTCCAGCGCACAAATAACTTCCACAAACTCGAGAAAAACCTTCCACATATCCCCTCCCCGCCGTGAAAAACAATCCATCCGCGTGTACGAACACAGTCTACGCAATCGCCGACAAGTTGCGCGCGCGCGCGCGTCAATGACACAAATACGCGAATAATATCACTTATTACAACACCCTCGGTATTTACCATCCTCGAGAAAAGCGCGCGCTCGCGAACACGCCTCCTTATTGACACCACCTGTTCGGGGGAAAAAAATCCACCGGTCATTATTTTCCATCGGAAAACCAATAATAGCGATATAGTCATATGCGTATGTCTCTGTATGCGAGTGTCACGAGGCGCGACAAGTGCGAGCGTCCTTGTCTCAGGACATTCGCATCTCGCGCGCGCGCACTTGACATTGTGTGTAAAAAACGTGTTGCGCGCATTTGCGTCATCTTTGTAAGAAAGAGGGAGCAGAGCTCCTTAAAACAGTTTATGCATTATATACGAGGAGATGTCTGTGCATATGGTAAGTGTAATCGTATGCGCGCTCGTAACTCGGCTCCGATGACGTTTGGATCGAAGTTGTTTTTGCGCAGCTCATTGACGTTGGTGCGAGTCTATAGAAGTACCGATAGAATTTTTGTCCGCAATGTTTGTGAGCGATGAAGTTGGTGAGTCGTAATTTTTCGAGATCGGGCTTTTTAACTGTTTTGAATGATGCCAAATAGTTAACAGCCAGCATGGAATGAATATCAAAATTTTATGAAACTAGAATAGTAATAACTTTGACGTATACATCGACAAAAATAGCTAAAGTTTATATAATTTTTGTACTATAAATAATTTTATACTTCTTTGAAAAGAAGCAGTTCATTTCAATGATCTGGTATGATGGTAAAGGTATATAGCTTGTATTCATACTGTTGGTATCGCTGGCGATGATTGGATGCAACTTTTTTATTGATATTTAAGTGCATAAGGCATTATAAATTGTAACAAAGAAGAATTGGTAAGTATTTTTAGAGTGCAAATGTTATTATCGCATAACACAGCGGTTTGAACACACTGTGGGTATATAAAACATCTGTTCGTGCGCAAGATAGAATTTTATAACCATATTAAGATCTATTTTTACATTTTCACAGGTTATTATTGCTTTTTCTTGACTTTACGATGAGCAATGGTTATGTGTATAAGAATAACATCTTCTTTTAATGCGCTCTCTTATTCTAGATACAGAATGGAAGTTCACCACGGCGTTAAATATTTATGGCATCGTAATGAAATAAAAAAGATATTACATAATAAATAACATTATCCGTAACATGATGAAATCAAAGATATAACAGTCATATCAAAGAAACATATCTTTACTTAATAAAATTATAAATATTACGCAGATAAAAAAATTCAATGTAAAGCGAAAGTTCCCTCTGTGAACTATCCAACAACAATCACACGTCTAAAAATAAAAGTACCTAGAAATACAACTCTCATTCCACTAATTACACTACTATACTAAAATCGTACAAAAACCGCTTCAGTAATAACCATCCAACTCATTAACACGTATATCGCTCCGCGTTATATTCTTTACTCGCGAGCTCGTCTCTTCTCGAACGTTCGCGAGGAACGCGGCAAAGGTCGCGAGCTCGCTATCTGATTCTCATCGGTGCACGTGAGCACTGTGCTCGCGCTTTTGTTTGTGCAATTGTCAATATAAACGATGCGGTCGTAATCGTCGATTTGATCGACAAGTTAAGTCACTCGTACCGATAAAAAACAAAACGAGACAAAAGGAAGCCTTAACGGGCTCGGTGATACTCCGATTTGATAATGTGCGCTCGACGATCAAATCTGATTTCGCGGGTTTGCTCGTGTATATAGATTAGAGAGCGGGGAGTGAGTGTAAAGTTTTACGGTGCCAATAATGTAAACGTTGAGGAAAGTCGATTGGATGGTTTGTGATTTCCAGGAGGATGGATGGATTACGAGGGCGACGAATATAATCGCGAATCCGCAAGAGTTGTAGTATGTTAGAGGATAGCTTTGAATCACAATGTTTTCTTTTTACCTTTAAAACGATTGTAAACGAATGATGTTAATGAAGTAAGAAATTATTCAAATACAGTTATATATTTTAAAAGAAAACGTGCTTGTATAAATGCGTTTAATTGAATCATTCAAAGTTTGCCTTGAAAACATATCGATTTTCTCCAAGAAACTGATAATAATATATTACGACTGTATGTAATTTCACTTGAATACGCAGATAATGTAAAGGTGAGCGTAAGCTAGGTGTATTATTTATATAATATAAAATTACACGTTTCATCAAGGTTCTCTCGTATTTATACCTCGTACAATAATTTTTAATTATATAAAAAGAAAATGAAAATTCATCTTCCATGGTTTCTTCAGAATAATGAATAAAACTTTATTCGCTTATCGCTTCCTGAAACTGAGCTACAGTTACCGCTCGGAATCATCGTTCCACGTAAACAACAAATTAATTACAGCAGTAACACGCACCTCAGATAAAAGCCTTTATTAAATATCTGAGAAATTAGTTTTTGCCGCCAAAGTTCTGATGAAACCAGACACTTCGCAATTCATTTTCATAATTCTCGGGCCACGATAATGGAGATAATTTCATTAATTTGAGCGATAATAACTTTAACAGCTTGGAAACTGAAAAGTTCCATCGATTGTCCCAATTCCACGCGCCGATGGATTACATCACACACTGTCGAGACAATACCCTATTCTTCGTAAAGTGAATTATAAAAATTTCCTTTACACAATATTACAATCCTCGCGTCCCTAAATGTAAAACCATGAAAAGTCGGTCACTAATTTGCTACAGTGATTATCCACTACTCCACTATTATATATTCACTATATTTAAGAATATAGAAACGTAATTTATCTTCAGAAAGTAAACAAACATAAAACCACTTGCACAACAACATAAACCCGCAACAAATAACCCATGGCAAAATTACCTCATTCCCTCCAGCTAAAAGAAAACAATCGTCCCCAACCCCCTCTATCTATAAATATATTTTAATCCGCTTAATCGCAGCGACAGCTCATAAAAAAACGAGTCGCAATCGCGCGAACGAGTTCAAGGGCCACGAGTTGGCGACGGTCGGCGCTGCCCTGGCTGGGGGTCTCCGATAACCCCTCGACGTCGCATTCTGTTTTTGCGGAAAATTTCTCGTCCCGTGCACGTAAGAGCGAGCGTATGAGAGAGAGAGAGAGAGAGAGAGAGAGAGAGAGAGAGAGAGAGAGAGAGA
>JAPYZO010002355.1:0-14949 GCA_030522905.1 Torymus flavipes
AGCTTTTATGTTGCAATGGTGTCAGCTTATTTATTGTCCTCTTTCTTGGTGGCACCGAGCCTAATTAGCTCTTAGGTCGGTTTCCTTGCTTTATTTTCTTAAGGGTTCATCCATGTCTATAATTATAATCTTAATGACCCTTGTTGCTGTTGGTGACTGGGAGACAGTTTGTGAATTTTCGTACAGAGATTATTCTTGCTTTAAATAATCCTTACAGCATTGTGTAAAAATCATTTCTTTACTTTTTCGTAGATAATTATCCTTTTCTTATCAGCAATATACTTTAAAGTTTATTTCACTCGTCACATATTGTTTACATTTTCTCTTACATACTTTTATCAATTATCTTGTCCTTCTGCTCGTTTAGAGTTGACCCTTTTAGTACATAACTAAAATCACATTTATCCAAGACTTTACTCCACGTAAACTCAACCGAGTTCGATTCATACTTGAAGCCCAACAAAAAATTGTGGTAACCCGCGACTGACTTTTAATTTCCGCCCAGATCCTCGACCAGGACAAGTACAAAGACATAATCAAGATCAAGACGATAGGCTCGACGTACATGGCCGCCTCGGGCATCACCGAGTCAAACGAGGCAGCGAACGAGCCGCCCTGGCAGCACCTTTCCCGCCTCGTCGAGTTCTCCCTCGACATGAAGAAGGCCCTGTCCAACATCAACGAGCAGAGCTTCAACCACTTTGTCCTCAAGATGGGCATCAACCACGGCCCCGTCACTGCAGGCGTCATCGGAGCGAGGAAGCCGCATTACGATATCTGGGGCAACACGGTTAATGTCGCCTCGAGAATGGAGAGCACCGGCAAAGTTGGATGCTTACAGGTGATCATTCGATCGATCGATGTATATTTGCATTTTTTGCTGTCTCTTGCCAAAGTAGGAGAATTAAATTGCTTTTGGGTGGTGTGGCTAGTTGGTAGTGATGAAAATTTGAAGTGACATGTGACGGATATTGAAGAGTTTGCTATCTTTTATAAAATAAGTCAATTTTTTGTTATCCTTTTTTAACAGATTATACGTTATGACGCAGGCTTACGGAAAAAGAAAAGTGATTTGATACTGTGAAGCTATTAGATAATATTATTGACTCAACTTAAAGTCTGAATCTAAATAAGACCATAATTACGCTTTATCACGAATCATAAATTTGAAATATCACTGACAAATCACAAAAAATTTGTTGTCCATTCGGTCAGCGCTATTGCAGAGTACTTTTTTTTGGCTTTTTTTCGGTTAATACTATTATAAAGTACTAGTCATACCCTACAGAATCAATTTTGAAGCATCTAAATGCGATTTTTCTTTTACAAAAAACATTAAATCAAAATCTTTATGCAATATATCCTTGGAAGAAAAAAAAAATAATCGTATTTAAATATTTCATACATTTAATGCAATGTTTTCCGCAGAGGAAAAATGGTTTTGTAACTGGGTTTAAAACTGAAAATAAAACGCTTTATAGTGATTTCAAAAATGCATTACTATTATGTCCTACTGTAAAAAGCGCACGCGTTATACTTTAAAATTTATGTTTCACTTATCTCTCAACGAGCTTTACGGGAAGATTGTCTAGTAAAATATAACTTGTTCAATTATACTTTTTAAAAACGTAAATATATAGTCTATCTTTTATTATTATTTTTATACAGTAAAAGTTAATTAAATTCTACGATTTATTAACATACTCTCAATTACCATAAATCTGAAATTTCCATGTACTATCAAAGGTAATGAGTTTTTAAAACATAATATACAATAGTAACTCGAAACTAACTCAATTCTGTAACATTTCATCCACCATCCAGGTAACCGACGAAACGCGGCAGATCCTGGAGCCGTTTGGCTACGGTTTCGAACAGCGTGGCATGGTGTTCGTCAAGGGCAAGGGCCAGTTACTCACACACTATCTGATCACAAAGGATGGCGTGCACCTGCATCTGGACAGCGATCTTCCGATCGAGCCGGCTCACCCCATCATCTACCAGTAAACCAGCCATTACGACGAAGCGTATAAGAAAGACAGAAGAAGAAGCGGAAGAAAAAAAATAAAAGAAGAATAGCATCCTCCCTCGCATAAGAGGCGCCAAAGGAGGCACATTAGAAATCTCGGGGACAAAGAGAAAGAGAGAGAGAGGGAGGAAAAGAAACACAGACACGCAGGCATAAGAGCGTGTACGTGTATACACGCCGGCTGCAAAAAAGGAGCTTCGATCGCGCTCGCACGCTGCCACATTGTCGTCTAAAAATAACGAGGAGCCGGCCGCTGCTCGTTACAGGCACTTGCCCACGCGCGAGCAAACACGTACACATACGTATACACACACACAGTTACCTATATATACGCACACACAGGTGTAAGAGAATTTCCTTCCTCGCGCGAGAAGAGAGTCGCGTGCTTTGTGGTCTAAAAAAGTCCGTATATACGGAGAGGAGAAATTAATGCAAAAAGTAACGACGGTGTTGTTGTCTTTCCTGCACGATAGTAGCTCGGAATGATTTCGATGTTTGCGCGTGTATGTGTATATATGTGTGTGTGTATGTGTGGGTACGCTACTTGTATCCGTCGAGATAACGAGCGAAAACGTGCGAGGAGAGAAATTTTAACGACGTAACGATGTCATTGTCGAGCATCGTTGAGAACGAGTTACGGTCTGACGTCGTCTCTTGTGGAAATCTATATGACTATATACGTACTTGCCGGGAGATAAACAAGAGATGAACAAAAAAAAAACGTTTCGAATAATTATATTGTATTGAAACGCTGTCATTGACGCTACTGTGCTGTTTGGGCTGCGAAAGTTTGGTTTCATTGGGTTTTCTCCAAGTACGAGGTGGAAGCTAAATTACTCTGTACATTCGCCATGGTTTTTATTCATATAATGACCAGCTTGGTTTGAAATTGCAGATTTGCATTGGAGTGTTGAATCGTTAAGTTTTTAAACAGTTGAAGTGTATTATTGTAGAAAATGACATTAAAGCATTTTCATGAAATGTTTCTGTATTGAAAAAAATTTTAAATTTGTTATTCATAGATTCAAACTGAAAGTATGCAACTGTAAGGCAATTTTTAGAGCTAAAGAAATGCTTTGTTAACTTTCGCTAATACGACGACTCACAAACTTTGCCTATCCGATGTCTTTCGAATACTTAAATATATGTGTGACTATGAGCACGTATAAACAGATAATCTACTTATTTTTCAAGCTATAAAACGAATGTCGTTAATTGAATCTTGTAGGTAACTTGGGCAAGTTTTAGTAATCGGTGTGTCGTGGTACCTTCGAAAGTTACTTAAAATATATAAGATTGTTTACGTTACCGTATATTATAGATATTTTGTATTTGGATATCTATATGAAGATACAAATACGTTGTAAAATATGACCGAATAATATCTATAATTCTACCTGTCTATAATATAGACAGATGAAATATAGATATTGAAAGGTGACTTAATTTTTTAAAGGCGATCAAAGATTGCGTCTGTTGGACTATAAAAAGATACGAAAAGCAACTGTTCAAACTTTCAGTAGCCCAAAATCTTGCTGTCGATCATTGTGTTCACTTCAGAGTTAAATTCGCGCCCTCGTCCGAGGCTCAATCTCTGCAAAAGTATACTCCATTAGAGTAAATTGAGCGATTTGTGAAGATAAAGAAAAATTTGATAAAGGAAATAGACTTCGGACGTGAGTATATCCGCGCAACTTGGCGTCAATAAGGAAGTCACGAGACATTTCTTAAGTCTGTGATAACTTCGTCGCGAGTAGTAAAATATATTTAACGATGTTGATGTATGCACGCGTAATCTATAAGACATGGATAGGAACATGAGGTATAGCGCCAAGGAAAAGATACAACTTCAATTACATGAATAATTTTTGAATATCAAAGTTTGGCAAAGTAAATTCTTTCTTTTCATCAAACTAAAACAAACTCACAAAAATTATAAATGGAAAGTTTTCTGTTAAAAAAACATATTTGTCGTTGGCCGAAATTTGATATTCATTAATTCAAGAATTTGAAGTGAAATTTCACGATTTCAGTATCTACGAAAAAGCCTAAAATTACAGAGAGATCTAAATCCCAGACGTAAGCAGGTCACGTATTATAATGGTAATTGTCAAAACTGACAATTCGCTTTAATGAGGATTTTCAGTGGATAACCCACTTACTGAATAACACCAAATACAGTAAGTCAGCTCAAAAATCAATAGTTGCAGGGCATTTCCTGAAGGTGCGTTGTAACAAGTAAACACATTGACATTTTGAAGGAAAACTTAAATCTCACATAATCTTTTATTTATTAATTTTATATTCACATTGGAGTGTTTAGGCGATGAATCCTTTAAAACGATGATATCCAACTATTTAAAATACTTATTTTACACTAATTATACTTGTATAAATAATTTCAAGTGGTGCTATTTTGGATTTAAATTGATTGTTTTAAAAAAGAATATTCTACAGGACTTAAACGCAATAAAGATGAATGTAACGAAACGGAAAAGTATAATGAAAATTGAGCATTAAAGTAAAAATAAACGTACTGAATTAAAACAGCTCAATGGAAATTAAAGCTAAGTATGCAAAGTGGAAGGGAAGAAATAGAGAGTGTATGTGTAAGTTAAAAACTTGGAACGTAAAATAATAGTGGGAGAATGCGGTCAAATGTAGTACAAAGTAAAAGTAGCAAACATTAAAATCGGGTATGCTATGTGAGAGTAATAAAACCACAAAAAAGAAAAACATTAGAATCTGCGAATGATTAGCGAGTTTGTGAAATTTTCTTTGAGTTCTTGTATTTTCAATGGTATTTCATCGAGACCGTTTGCATTTAAAGCATTCTTGTGAGAAAAAGTAATACTTTTTTCATCCAATTAGGCAAAAGAATTTTCTAATTTTATTATGAAAAAAATAACAAATTCATGGTCTTTTCGTACGTCTGTTCACGGTACTCTAAAATGAGAGTTCTTAACAAGCTTATTTGTTACTTGTAATAACCAACATTAAACGCATAAATGTAGCGTCGATGTATTTACATAAAAAATGGATGTACAATCTATTTTGAAAAATATTACAGTAACATAACATAAAAAGCATCTTCTTGTAATATTAGACAAATACAGCACAAAAATGATGTACATATATTTTAAGAATAAAAGTAAAATCTACTAAAAAATGATGATAAATGCTATAAACGTTAACTGGAATGTGTATACTGACAATTTAAAAATTCTAATTATTCTAAACACTTTTTATTATATTAAATGTCAAATTGCCGACATGAAAGTGTTCCTGTGAAGAAAGACAGTTTCAGCGATTAAGTTTTATTTTCATAATCAGCATTATCTTAGAAACTAAATAAATGGATCTTTCTTAAATAGAAAAATAACTGTTGAAATGAATATATAAAATGTCAAATGAAATTGTGAAAATAACAAATTTTATTGTCAACGAACCAAATTAGATAATTCTGTCAATTCTAAATCACTGTTTCAGTAAAATTTAAAAGAGGATGAAAACAGTAGTAGCTGAAATAAGAAAAGCAACAATAAAAGCAAAAAAATATAGTAGTACCCAAGGAAACAAAGACTAACCGTGTACAAAGAGACCAAAAGAAGGCGCAGAAAATAAGAAGAAAAAAAAACTAAAAAGGAAATACTGTCTCATTATCTTAACAGATGACTAATAAAAAGAAAGAGAATAAAACCAAATGTGAAAAAAGCGAAAGAGCAAGAGTAGCGTAGTGCAAAATATCGATTAAGTAAAAAATTAATAAGATAACAGACATGGACAAATAGGGAACAAAGAAAGAGCGTTATAGATAAAGTAAAAATTGGTGAACAATGGAAAAGTAGAGAAAACTGGGAATAAAAAAATTTAATCATTTATAGCACTTAAAAGAGGTGTATAGTTATATAACGAGATAAAGAAAGACACTAATACACACAGAGCACAAAAAAACTAATTATGTGGCCGCACGTATACAGGTGCAATGAGCATGTATATTATACGAGCAATGCGGTATAATAAAGGATCGAAGAAATGCAGGGAATGCTTGGCGTTTTCGTGAATTTTAAAGGGCCTTTTGTCGCGCAAGAAATCAAAAAGAGGCACAATGTCTTTTAAGCCCTTCGCACAAGTGCATAATCGTCATGAAAGAATATTGAGACCGATATGAATTTGTTCATTACAATTAAACTTTTATTTTTATTCTTCTTAAAAGTCATAAAAGTCAGTTGATAAATGAACATTATTTACATTTTTTGTAAAGATTTGGTTGAAATTTCATATATTATTTTTGTTAATGTCATACATCTTTTAATTTATTGCAATATTAATACTTTCGTGGTGAAATTAATTAATTGTATTAAAAAAATATTGTTTCATAGAGCGATGTGCTAGTACAAGATAAAGACTTAAAAGAAAAACAGATAGAGAAAAAAAGATTGAATCTGAATTGACAAAGACCGGGCTATACCTTTACGACTCTATGGTCGCCAACATAATTTATTTTTCTACATAGGCCAATGTGAGAAAAGTTATCACAGACATTTTTCGTCATAACCTAAGTGTAATAGAAACTTCGAGGGAGGGAAACAAATAGTAAATAATAAAAAGAATTTGTTAAGAAGAAATAAGAAATGGGAATGAAATAATGCACGGCCTAATCAAGAAGTGCGAAAGAACGTGGGTAAAGGCAAGAATGAGCGAGTAAAATGTACAAAAAGTGTGTTTTTGGGGTGAGAAAAATGGAAGAGAGAAACAATGTTATGACCCTCCTCGAGAATTGTATAATGTAATTCGCACTCTTCCATTTACGCGATTAGCTTTGTCGAAGAAGAAGTAACCTAATTCAGAAACTGTTGATCGATTTTATTTTATTTTTCTTCTATGATAAATAGAAAACTTTTTATTTTATAAGGTTAATCAATTTCAATAGTACAACATATTACATTTTTAGTTAATATTATAAAAACTGTGATAGTTTTGTATTTGTAATATTAAACTTTTGTACTATTGTAATTATAAGTAGTGCAATTTAATTTAAACACTTGTAGAAATAAATGATTTTTATTTTATTATAGCATAAATGACATGTGCTACTCATTATAATATTAAAAATTGGTTTTATTAAGATGATGTAAAAATTGAGTTAAAATACTGAACTGTAATATCTAGTCACTCCATGTTTACATGTTTAGAATTATAAAGAGATATAAATATCAAATTATACAGATTGTTGATTTAAAATTCTTTATAAGAATTTTAATGAAATATAGTTTGTAAGTTTTCTACTAATAAAATTTAATCACTATTATAATTTTACTTCTCCATAATCATGTGCTGCATAAAACATAGCTGTATATACTTCACAAATAACGAAATAAAAATAAGTTATTTATATTTGAGCAACGTCAACAATAAATATATGTCATTATGAATAATTTAGTTTAAGCATTCCAACTTCTAAGCTTTCCATTTTACTTGTTTTCCGGAAATGCTAAATGCATCGCTTGAAGATTCGACAAGGCTAGTCACGACACCTTCGAATCTTTGTAAATTAGCAATAAACAAAAACGTTATATATGTAAATACTTATAGCTAAATCAGTATAATGATAATTATTACTTCGATGAAAGACGAAAAGAAGCAAAATACCAAATTAAATATAAATTTAAAGTAAAAGCAAATTATAAATAATATGCGTGGG
Organism: Torymus flavipes; assembly: GCA_030522905.1. Lineage (NCBI taxonomy): Eukaryota > Metazoa > Arthropoda > Insecta > Hymenoptera > Torymidae > Torymus > Torymus flavipes. Next base: position 7,734 of record JAPYZO010002355.1, read on the forward strand.
TTTTGGATATATCCAGACCTACGTAAAAATATGTGTGGTATGGCAACTAAACAACAAAACAAAGTAGAAGCGTGTGAAAGTTTGAACAAAAAATTATTAAAAAAATAAAAAAATAAAAGTCTATGAATTAAATTGAAAAACAAAAGATGTTATCGAAGTATATATGTGCGTTGATTCAAGCGCCGCGAGGAGAAATATCACTGTAGATATCTTAGCACTTACAAGATGTATGTAAATGTATAGGTATATTATACAAATATATATATACATGGACTCGAGAGGGAACACAAATTGTAACTTAGTTTCTTGGTGAGCATGAAAGAGAGCGAGAGCGAGAGAGACGAGAGAGATGGTTAGAGGGTATAAATATAGAAGGGGGATGAAACAGAAGAAACCCCAAATAATGCACGTCGAACGAATATAATTAACTAAAAGAGTATATATATTATAAATATAAATATATGATGAGCGATGTACGTACAAGAATTCGTTGGAGATTCCTTAAGAACGTCCTTTTTTTCCTGATCTCTACAATTTCTTCGAACAATCAATTGAATTTGTGCAAATTGATTTTTTATTCATTGTTAATTTTGAAATATTAGTTAATAAAAACCAATTTTCAATGGCACTTATCATGTCTTTTTATATTTTCTATATATTTTCCACATATTTTTTATAATTCTTGAAGATTTGCTGAGAAATTGTTTAGCAAACAGTAAACATTCTAAGAAATTTTTTTAATCAATAATTTAATATTTTGTAGAATCTATATCGAAAAGGCAGTTCGGAATAAGTATTTAAAAATATTGACCTCGTAAAAATAAAATTTACGTTATTAATGTTTTCGCAAATAATTTTACAAATTTTCTTTTCAATGTCGCTTAATATTTGCAGTTAAGACATAAAATATTTTTATATTCTACAAAATTTTTCCAGTATTTTTTATTTCTTTATAATTATGACCATTACACAAAAATTTAAACTATAATAGGAATCAATAAAAATAAAAACTCTAGGATTTTTTTTTGATTAATGGTAGAAATAAAACAATCAATACTTATTGGCTTATATAATTTATTATAGTTTTATGTTTATTAAAAATATAATTTTTTCTTTAAAATATGGCTTTGAAGGTGCATGTTTACAAAAGTTCGAGGACGCACGGAGAGGGGTGATGGGAGGGGGAGGGGGAAGGGATCAGAGAAAACTACAAAGTTCCATACATGGTTTTGCTTGAGATATACTTGGAATACTTAGAAACTTTTTGTTCTGTTACTGCTTGATACAAAGCGCAGAACTAAAACTTTCACGGACGATTGAGCTCTTATACAATAATATTTTACGTTGTGCGAGTCGTGTGGCTCGAAGTACAAGCGTTGTGTTTACATTTTTTTACGTGAGTACTCACGTTATAAATATAACTTTAAAAGAGATATTTTTACATTTGGATATACTTTGTTACAATATTTTTTTTTCTTTTCTTATTTCACAGTACAGCATATATTTAGTGCTTAGATATACGTTAATTTAAGGAGAAACAACATTGTACAGCAATTTTTTACATTAACATTTTTTTCTTCTATTTATGAGACCTTTGTACTATTATTCATTTTCATCATGATTTACAACTAATAGTACAAACTAGTTGTGAATAAATTTATTTGTAGCTGTAGATAAAAATATTATTAACTATATTTGTATTTTACAATTTTTTTAAATGTCAATGTTGTCTCTCCTTAAAATCGAATTTCGCTGATTAAAAATTGTAAAATAATCGTATCACATAAAAAATATCAATTTCCACAAGATATTTTTTTCTTGATTTTATCGACACGTGAGGTCAAGTTTTGAGTAATTCAACTTATATTATATATACTTACTTTGTATTTATAAATTTAAAAATTTTGTTGGGATCATACTTTTGCTTTCAACATTCATCAAAATAAAAAAAAATATATATTAGCTATCGCTAATTCATGAGCATTATTTATACATGTAAAATTCTTATTTTATATCTATTCAATCACCATTAATAAATAATAACTGCATTGGCAAGCGTATAGTAAATTCTATTTGGCATATGAAAACGTGTAACAATGACATACCACACAATTCAGTTTTCATATAATATATTATTTATGTATGGGGAAAGTAGTAGAAAAAGTTGCTCACCGATGGCTGAAAATTGTACATAATTTAAAGATAGTATTAAATTAGTGACAGTGAGAAATTAAATGGATTGATGTATACTAGTGTTATTTAAAAGCAATTTCGAGGTAACAGATACTCTTTGAAAAGTTTTATCAGTACTGAGGTAAGAGATTATGAAACATTGATCACAACAGTAAAATTTTCAAGCAAATCCAATAACCTTTTTTTAATAATAGTATTTTTAATATAATTTTTTTTTTGTTAAAGTGAATGAAACAATGTATTATCATAAAATTTAACAAAGAATTATTTCATATCTATAATTAGATGTTTAAAAAATTTTCCACAAAATAAAAAAATGAATAAAATTTTTTTAATTGTAATAAAAATTCGTACGACAATTTTTAAATTTAATCGAGTTTTTTAAAGTCATAAGTAACAGATTTTATAAAAATAATTTTAAAGATTTAACAGTGAAGACAAACTACTTGTAAAAGATGAAAATGCATTTACTTTCATTAAACTGTTTGTTCTTAAAAATATGAAATTTAATTATTTGAATTACTTTTTTTTCTTGTTAAACGGTAGTTCACATTTCTTTCTGTTTTATTTTTCTAAAATATGACTTTCTATTCAAAGAACAACATCAACTATTTCTGAATGACACAAGGTTCATTGTCACTCGATTCGAGTATAAGTATAGAGTATAATGTAGCGGAAAGGTACATGAAGTCTTGCGCGCAGTCGTACAGGACACGCGCCAAAGAGAGCCATTTTCGCGCGACAGAAGGCACACGGCAAGGTGAAGAGAATCAGCCTGGCAGAACTTCTAGCCTCGTTTTCTACTACTTCGGTATTTTTGAGTGTGAGTATATTATATACTTTTTGCTTTGCTAATCGCTTGCAAACATCTTTTCTTTTTTTAATTTGTAAAATCGCGTTTAACGACAGTTGCGTCGAGCTTTCGATTTTCGTCATTTACAAAATTGCTACGCGCGATTTATAGAGAAATTTCGTAGTTTGCGATGTATTCGTTTTCCGTTCTTTCGTCTTTTTTTTGTTTTTTTGTTGTTTTTTTTTGCAATTTTCGGGTACATTTCAATAATTTTCTTTAACAAAAGAGTGTTTTCTTTTCGATTTATACGTCGCTAATACAGTGGAGGTTTTACTTGACAGTGTACATAATTTATTCGCATGACTAAAATGTCGCAATGACGTCTATTAGGTTTTACTTTTCGTTCAGTAAAAACTAAGGGCACTGGTATTTTATCAAAATATATCTATCTAAATGATAGTAAATCAAAAAACAAAAATATTTCTTTTATACAGAAGTTAATTTGAGATAAAAAAATATTTGGCCCATAGATTTTACTGATCAAAATACTTTTAATCCTATAATTGTCACGTTAAAAATCTGCTTGTTTTAATGTACTACTTTATTATATAAAATGCAGCTTCTAGTAATATAAGTATGGAGATTTTTATCAAGCAAACAAAAGCAATAGTTATTAGATCGACTTATATTCTACCAATAAATTTGCATCCAACAATTTTTCTCTTTGTCATAAACAAACTAAAATTAATTTGTTTTTTTTTTTAAATATCTGAATTTAATTTAAGTGTGAATATGAATGTCTACTTAAAATTTTTAATGAAATGTTCGTAAGGATTGGTTGGTAATAAACATTGATTTTTAATTAGAAACCAACTTTCTAAATTTACGCCTTAAAATTTTCATGTAAAATAAACAGCAACAAAAGTTAATAATTTTCTAATTTCTGACAAAGTGTAACTTACCGCATTATCCTTAACAGTTTTTCAAAATACATAATTGTTTATGTCTTATTGATATTCTTATCTAACTCTTACATACAATTGCAATTTAAAATTAGAGTAAGTAATTGTATTACTGTTTGACACTCATGTTATTCTGCTAATAATTAATCATGAGAAAGCAAATGACTATACATTGATTGAACAATACATTGATTGGATCATGTTTTATTAAAAAATCATCTTTTTGAAACTTAGTTAAAATGGGTAAAGTTTTTTGCTATTTACGTTTATATAATTGATTGCACATTTCACCCCATGAAATAAAGTGATTGACTTTTCGGCGCATTCTTTGATTATATACAGATTATACAAATGGCATTTTCAAATACAAAATACATGAAGATTAAAACTAAGCTTTTGTATAAAATGTTTCGTATTATAAAAATTAGTCGTATTTCAAACGCTATTTTTTATTTCAAAGTATATACGCAATATGAAAACTTTTTACACTTAACGAATACTAAAGGAGGTATGGCAATTTCAACAATTGGTAATGCTTTCAATAATGTATAAATTTAAATGATCGATTATTCTTCCAGTAGTTAATACCTTATGTCGATTGATGCAATAGCAAATAAATAAGTAAAAAGAAAGCTTTAACACAATTCTGAATATTAAATAAACAAATTGTGGTCAAGCGGTTTTTAACATACTTATCCGATTCAGTGCAATATACTAGTTAATAATAATACTGATTTTAATTGATAAAAGAGACAAAATTTGACTATTCAGAATCTTTTAAGCAATAAAATTATTATAAGATACTGGAGGGTATTCCAAAAGAACCTATTATAAGATCCTATATAGACAACAAATGATTTTTTGAATTTGAACTTATCAAACTTAAAATCATGAGATAATCATCACGCTGAATTTTTTTGCGCTCTTCATTAACGTAGTTATACTCAATTGTCCATGTTCTAAATGGCTGATATGAGAAAAAATTTAATAGCTACGATAACCATATTAGTTACGGTTACTCCTTAAATCAAGCAATCTTTTTTTCGCAATTGAAGAGAGTTTATCAAGATGCTACTGCTCCAGTAGCCGACTACAAACGATCGATCACACCAATTATATCTAAGCAAGGTTAAATCGTAATATATGGGACCTTCGCTTTGGATATATCCCATCTAATCCGATTATTGTGACTTAATTATTTCAATCCCAGAACATCATTTTCTTAGAATCGTCAGCAATTTAACTCTGAAATGTGGCGAGTAGCGCAAGCGAGAAGAATAGAAAGTATGTTTGGATCTTCAAATATGTGTGTAATGTAGCATATTAGACAAAGGTTACCATTCTTAATAGTCTCAAATAAGGATTTACATAATTGCAACGTATTACTCTGATACATAAATTAGTGTTATCGATCGATTGCAGCCTACTAGATACAGTGGGTATTATCTATTTCTCGACAATGGCAATATCTTAAGTACATGTCATTGACAAAATTTCGATATTAATAAGTGTTATCTTTTTCATCCACACTAACAAAAATAACTCATTTAGATGTTGAACCGTCAGAATTCTCTTAGAATCTGCTTTTTTCTCAAGAAAGTGCATTTCCCGTTTTAATAAATTGATTTACAAGATATAATTCTTTCAATTTCTACTCATAATCTTCATATCAAAGAAATCTGAACATAATTATAACGTTTAAATTATTGATATCAATTGCATCCATAATGCAATTCCTTTGGTATGTATGTGGACTAAATGACATTTCTTAACATGGCATTACAATATTGGTTATATTTAAAATATTATCCTGTGAACAAGTCTTTCAACAGAATGATTCTGTTGAAACATTTTATAACTGGCCCAGATATCTATGAAATAAATATATGCCACTCGCAATGTTTATCTTCATTTTTATAAAACCTACGTTTTTTTTAATAAAAATTTCCAAGTTTCTTCGAATTTAATTAAAGCGCAAATATATTTTTAAATCATAAGTATTCATCTAAAATAATAAGTTACGGTGAGATACCATGATAGCAGTTCGTTTTACAATCTCGTCAGCCTCTCTACACACTCACACTAAAAACAAATCATCACAAAACACAATGTGAAAACAAACACACGAATCCACACGCAGTGTCCTCCAATTATTACACTCCACCACGATCCAGCTCAGGATTGACCCATCTGAAAGTCCCCGAAGTCGCTGGCGCCGTCGGCTATCTGCCTGGGCAAGGCCCCACCGTTACGTAAGGACTCGCCAGGTGCCGTCGGCACCAGCAGCCAACCTCACGTCCGCACGAACTTGTAGACGACGCCGAAGACGAGGAAGCTGACGAGGACGAGGACGAGGGCCGTGACGACTTTGGCGAACACGTTCATGCCGCTCTCGCCGTGCTGCTGAGGTCGACGCGCGCCCGCCTGCACGCCGGCTTGCTTATGCGCGAGATTCCGCGCCAGCGCTGGAAAGGCCAGGCTCTGGGTGAAGGTCAGCTTGTGCAGCGACTCCGAGAATGAGTAGGTGCCCACCGAGCCGCGTGCCGCTGCTCGACGTAGGGCGTACTCCAGGTCCAGGGCGTCGAACATGCTGAACCTGTGACAGAGAGAAGGGGTGGTTGTAGTTTGGGAATACTATTATTGTCATGAAAAGACTTTTGATTTACTATTGGTGTATAAGGTTTGGGTAGAATGAACATATTATACAAGAGTAATTCATAGTTGATGGTAATTTTTAAGTAGGTGACCCAAAATTATATTTCAAAATCTCGTGCATCAATTTATTGGTTGTAAAATGTCATTTCCAGCCAAAAGTATTTGCAATTTTAGTTAACCTATTACCACCCATACGCGTCCAAAACGGATACACTCGGTGGCTAGAGCTTGGTCGTTCGTTAACATACCCTGATCTTTACTATTTTATTATCATTTTTGGCATACAACTCCATGTAAATTATATATGAAGGGTTCAATATCAAAAAGTAAAAGTTTAAAGCCAAAACATAACATTTATTATATATATTGAAGTTAGTTTTTCTATTTTTAGACCAATATGCCAATGGTGTCTTAAGGTAATGTGAATACCGACATAATTTTAGAATGTTTGTATCTTTTGCAAATATTAATAAAATTACTCAAAAAAAAAAATGCGTATAGTATTTATATGTACGGAGTGCCTGACAGGCCTGTTTTTCCAAAAACCTACTCAGAATTTATTTAATTAAATAAAAGCCGCAATGCCGATAAGTAGGAATCTGTATTTTTAGAA
>JAPYZO010002356.1:0-27367 GCA_030522905.1 Torymus flavipes
CTCTCTCTTCCCCTATAAGAAGGAGGTCGAAAGCGAGTCAGTCGGCGCGCCTCAGCGAAAGAAAAGAGGCGCCGAAAGTCGATGATGAAGAACTTCTCTCTCTCTCTCTCTCTCTCAAAGACCTCTTTATACCTTTGCACACGTATGCGCTCGCGCACAGAGACGCAGCCACATACTCCCTCGAGAGACCGGGAGAGTCGTCGTCTCTCGCGCAGGTGAGGAAGAGGCGAGCATCGGGAATTATAGGCGAATCGTTCGAGCGCTCAAAAGAGCGGGAGAGAGGCTCGAGACGGCTCGCCTGACGAGCGAACCCTCGGGAAAATGAACAATGGCCAACGGGGAGAAGGAGCCCAGGCTTTACCCTTTTATAAGAAGAGAGAGAGAGAGAGAGAGAGACGTCTTTTGTTTCCAAGTCACTTTTAGAGGAGTTTAGTTAAATACGGAATTCTTCGCTCTTTGTGCCTTCCATATACCCCGGGATCACGCGGAGCGAAACGGACCGGCCGTCGTGTCTGCAAAATTTACACCCTCGAATCCATCGTTTTTGTTTATCCGCACGGATATATCTCGTCATTGTCTCTACCCCCGTACTATAATAGTCCATTTTGCATTAATTACTCAGGGCGCCGCCGACGACATTTTCACGGTCGACTCTCAACCGAGCTCTTAATCTGCTTTTCAATAAATGGCGCGGCTCGCGTGTGTGTGTCCTCGTAATCGGCTGGCCCGCGATTGATCCGCTCGCAACCCGGCCGGCATAAATTAATCGGACGCGTTCCATTCTCTCCTGTGTTTTCGCGCGTGATTTTTTACTCGTGATTTCGCCGGCGAATGGATTATCGGCCGGCCTACCGCGGAAATTCATTAACGATTTACACGCTCATATCCCCACGAGAGGACAACAAGGCGAAGAAGATTGAATTTTCGTCACTTGAACCGTTTTTTTGTTTCGTTTCGTTTGCCAACACGATGTTTCTGACGGTTATCGGAGATCGACATTCATGCATGTGTATACATATAAATGTGCGACGATAACGAAGTTCCCGACGGTGTACACTTCGCGTCTTGTATTTCAATGCGTCGACAAATGACGCGGAATAATCGGATTTGACGCTTTCGCGAAAGTTCCGGATCCCCCGTGCGATACGGATATACACTACTGCTGCGAGCGCTCGAATGCAATTAAGTCAGTGATTAAAAATGCTTTAATTACGCGACTTGTTTAGTCCGACGCGCCACCCAGCGGCAGCTATGTTTATATTTCATTCGCCGGTGTCGCCGCCTTTGTTCGCAGTCGGACCCTCTGCGAGTATCTATCGGCGGGGTGACTTAGTTTCTTAAGTTTAATTAAACGCGATACTGCGAAGTGGTTAGTTTTCTTTTTATAGCGGGCAGCAAATGATCATTGATGTAGAATTTAACAATGCAAATTGCCGTACTATAACCGATTATTTTGTTAATCATAATGATTTATCGTAACTTGTATAAGTGAAACTCTGATGAATAGCTCTGCTTTAACAAATGCAATTTAGAATCTGTAATAATATAATCCAATGTTCGTAATAGTAAAATACGTTACACCCCTAACGTCTCGCAGTTAGAATCTGCATAGTAATTTTCCACTGCGAATTTTAAAAGCGTAATATAACCTAGAGAGCCTGCATTTTAATCAACTACTGACGCGAAGAACGCCGGTCTATACTGCTGTTAATTTTTCAATTTCAATACGTGCACGCGACAATGAACACGTTATTAGCGAGAGCATTTTAAAGTCTAGCTATATACTTCCAGAATATTATACGAGCCCGTCGTCGGCTCAGCTCGACTGCGAATCGAGCGCAATTCGTCGCCGTAGTCGTCGGTACATAACAATTTTCGGTGCGAAAATGAAGGAACGAGTTCGCTCGGCTCGCGCAATAACTCGAGGGTCGCGCGAGCTCGTTTCGCAAAAATGGCGTCGTAGCCGTTAATTAACTCTCTCGTCAAGTGGCAAACGCGAAAACGTTCGAGAAGCCCCGTTGGACTTTTATGGCAAAAGAGAGAGGCTGCAGTAGTAGCAGACGAAATTACGGGTAAGAAAATTTCGCGGTGACGCTGGGGAGGTAAAAAAAATTGGTCGAATGAACTTTTTCCCGGCGAATAATTTATTAATTGGAGCGCTCTCTCGTGTGGCCGCCGTCGTCGTCGAGTGCCGGTAATCACCGGGAAATTTCGAGCCAAACGCGAGAGCGCTCGCGGCTGTATGTGAAAAGTAACGAACTTTGAAAACGTATAGTAGAAAAAAAATTCGTCGTCTATGTGCATATATATACATAGCGTCGAGTTAATCGCGGTTTAATTAGTAGGTGAAACCTATTCCCGGGGGGCTAATCCTCCGGCAACAATCGCGAATGCAAATGGACTCCTCTCGGTGCTATATATACGCGTCACGTGACGCTATACTTTAACGAGCGGTAACGCGTAATAGCCGAACGACGCTCTTCCAGCAAGGTCACATACCGAAACAACGCACGTCAGGGTCATCCCTATCTACATACATAGCTATACTTTACTCACCTTTTTTAACCACGTAGATGCAGGGATGATCGAAGAGAAAGTCGCGGAAGCTGTTGCACTCGGGGTCGACATGGGGCTCGCGGCAGAGGCAGGTCGGCTTGAAGAACTCGAAGGCCTGCAGGCTTTTCAGCGCCGCCTGGCATTTCGCCACCGTCACCGTTGAGCACGCCACTGCAATCAGACAATGAAACAAACATTTTTATTCCTTACTGGATATTATCTTATCTTATGCGCTTCATCGCTGGAATTTTGGTAAGCAAGCGAGCAGACGAACAAAGCGGCACGAGTTTTAATTAAATTTAATGGAGATTCTAAGGTCGCTTCAAGTCGTCGAGTTGTAATTTAATTTACAACTGCAACTGAAGGAGCCTAGAAGAACAAAATAAAAGTGTAATTAAGGAGGTGAGTGAGCTGTTACGTCGTTTGTGTATTATCTGTGCGATTATGTATTACGAGAGGAACGAGTATCAAGTTTTGATCATTTTCATTTAATTGCCATTAGGTGCGGTTCATAGTAATTGAATTCTTTAGCGTTATTAAGGGGATTGGAATATTCGAATTATAATTATTCACGATACGCGATCGTTACGTTATATGGGACACGCGACCAATCGTCGAATATCAAAATTAATTAATTAATTTAATTAAGCGATAAATAAGTAAAATCCTGGGAAAATATAATATTAATAATGAATTTTCAGTATAATAATTTACATTCACAGCGACCATTTAATTTTCTAAAAACTATCATCTTTAAAATTCTATCATGAATATTTTTTTAATCAATCGTACATTCAATCATTCTCCAATATTATTATCAAAAAAACCTTTGAATGTATTCGCGAACTAATGATCGCCCGTTGCTTTCGAGATGGATACATTTCCAGCCATCAAAAATTAAAAAGCGAAACCTTTCGAAAGTCATAATTATTAAGCGAAATTTGATTATTTATCATCCAAAGTGCATAATGAGCCTACAAAAAGCTTGCCACATTCGAAACCTGCTTATACCACGTTGATTGTTAATTTCGTCGTGAGAAATCGCGAGTTCAAGTGAAGGTACATTATATGCCCCACGAGTGCGTTAACTTTAACGAGGTTCTATGCAATTTCATTTGCGTAATGAATGTAAAAAAGTGTAATTTCATTTCTGAAAATACACAGCGCGCGAATAAATGATGAACAAACAAAACAAAGTGCAATGAAACGAAGGATTGTTCGTAATGAAAATGTACATTATGAAAAATATAGCGATTCAAATGCGTACCGGTGAAATGAATTCTCAGCTCTTAAATCAAATTTTATCAACATTCTCTCAAATAATATACCCCCATGAGGCTCGATTGTTTTTCCCCACTCTCTCCGCAATGGGTCAACTCCACGTCGTCGTAGCAGTTTGAAGGTAGCGAACGAGCGAGCTTGGCGTGTACACCACACTGCACCTCTCAGAAAATGGATCTTTTACGGGTTCGCCCGAATAGGTGCGTAAATCTTTCGTTACGCCTTCATCTCTGTCTCTCCCCGCCTTTTCGCGCATATATTACACACACACATATCGCGCCGATGCGCAAAAAGTGGAGAGAGGAAGCGCTCACTCGCGCCGCCGGATATAACTTTGACGTCGCGCGCAGGCTCTATCTTAAATTAAACATTAACTTCCACTCGCGAATTTTACTTTTCACTTTGTACACTTCCGCGGCAATTTTGCCATCGCTATCTTCGCCGACGACGAAGCCCCTCCTGCTTTCTCATCCTCTCGCCTTTTTTCCGTTATATAGCTATCTTTCTCTCGCGCTCGCTATACCTTCCCCGCCCCCCTCGCCTTTTCGTGCACTTCGACTTTATCTCTGCGAGCTTGTTTTTTAGCCGGCTTCGCTTATTGTTTCGCAGTTATATAACAGTCTGTCCCTTATTCTCTCGCTCTTCGTTTGCTAGAGTCGCTCGATTACTCAATTCGCTTGTCTGCCTTTTTAATACCTTATCTGCGTGAGTCGCTGGGTTTAATTGTATGTATATATGTTTACGGTTTATTTTTCATTTTATTCGGTAGTAGGTGCTTGACGCAATGAAATATATTTCGATTCATTGTACTTTAATTCACTCTACTTTTTTATTATTTCTCCTTGGACATACCAATTTACAACAATAAAAATTATCATACTATGTCGCAAAGTGATTAGAGATAGTAAACTATAAAACAATCATCTTTACACTCACTTTATAAAAAGTTATACTGAAAATGTTTCCTATAAACTACAGTGATATTTTCAATTCTTCAAACCGCGAGAAAATTTTTCATGATTCTTATCGCAGACATTTGCACTCGACGTAACGCACATTCATCCATTTCTGCAGTATACCCAAGAACAGAGCCGAAACCATCCCAAGCCATAATCTTAACAACTTACGCAATCCCGACAGCGCAGCACTTCACTTCTCGGCGCGCGTGCGCGCGTCACACAATCCCCTTCGGGGCCCTCGACAAAAAGCCCCGCATCCGAAAGACAAAGCGAAAGAAGAAGCGCGAAGCGGCAGCAGCAGCAGCAGCCGTCGTGCAATCGGTCGCAATTAATTACGCGCGCGCCCACTCTCCTCTCGCGGTTTTTAATATCGCGAAAGTTTCGCGGCCACGCGAGAGAGAGGGAGAGAGGGCTCTCCCCTCGTTTCGAATTTCCGCAATTACACGCGAACCCGAGGAATTAGCCAGGGAAAAATGGGGTCGATCTCGCGCGTATACCCGGTTATAGATATATATCTGTGTATATATACCGAAGAGCTCGAAAGGGAGGGAGAGAGAAAGCTGTAAAATCCAGCGTGACGCGAGCAGCGATGGCGTATAAAGGGATTAGACACGTATATGGCTATGTGTTAAACGCTTTATCGACGGTCGTTGGGCCGCGAGAGGTTGATCGAAGCGGAGAAGGCCGCAGCGTGGCCAGCGAGGGATCGTAGAGGGTAAACAGAAGGTAACGGGGGACTAGCGGTTTTTCTTTTTCAGCGATGCTGAGGTGCGGGGGAGAAAGTTGGATTGTGTTTAACGTGAAATTTACTTTAAAAAGGGAGCGAAGTGGTAAGGTGAAATTAATACCGTCGTTTGAATCTAGAATTTTTGAGCTTGTTGAATTGGAGCTGCATGAAGGGTGCATGTAATCTTTTACATTCAACATAAAATTGACCTGTACGTAGAGAGGGAAATATTTAAAAAGTTAATTTTTCCAACTTTTAATATTAAACGCTGGATGAAATATTTACTTAGCTATACTTATTTTAGCAAACTTCACTTTTCTTTCATTTATTTTTCAAATTTAAAATGAGAAAAGATTTAAATTACTATAGGATAAATGATTAATAGAAAACTTTTTTTCGTTGACAGCGATGACTCGTGTCTGACTATTCTCGGTAACTTCTACTTACGTTTATTTAAATTTTGTATAAAATTTTCGTTCACTGAAGGAAGTTTAATTTTTTAATCCACATCTCTTTCCTAATAATTTACCCAATCGTCCCAAAGTATTAGATTTTCAACAACCTATTATCAACAATCCATTAAACCAAATGTACTATCCGTTGAAATTCGCCCTACCGAGCGACCTCCGTACTAATTGTACAGCCGCTCAATTAAATCGCAATTGCCTTTAAAAAAAACAATCACCTCCCTCCCCGATCACATATTACTTCGTCCTCTTCATACACATCTACGCACACGTACAATCGCTCGTTCCTCCGTGCTTCATGTGAAAAAACAAACGCAACCAGTCCACCCGCCCGTCGCAGACAAAAAACGTAGCAGCAAACAAAGAAACAAACGCTGGCAGTTCGATAATACGCGCACGTATACATATATACAGAACATACACGCGTGTGCATAAACACACGGTGCGTGCTATTGGCAGCCGGATAGGAGTTTCGCTACGCGCGAGTATGTGTGTATATGAATATATACATATATATGAACGTAAACTTCGCACTCGGAGAGGGAGAGAGAGAGAGAGAGAGAGAGAGAGAGAGAGAGAGAGAGAGCCGCGGGCGAAGGAATAAATCGCTTGCGGAGAGTGCGCGCGTCAGTGTCTCGCGGTTTCCGGGTTATGTTTCGTGGAAAGAGAGAGAGAGGGAGAGAGAGCGCGAGAGAGGATACAAGCAAGACAGACAGAGAGAGTGGAAACTCGAAGGAATCTCCCCCTTCCCATCACCCAAGCCAGGGTATCTCCGGTCGCAGAGATTCTGGATATAGCTCCGGTAGCCGGGGTTAGTGGTTGCCTGGTGGGTACTTTGTCGAGGTGTTGTTGAGTGATTCCGTTGGTGGTCTCGTGGACTTGTTTTAAGGAGGGGTTAAAGAGGCGTTCACTCGAGTTTACAGCTTTTAATGATCAATTTCATAATCAGTTGTACATACATTTACGAGCACTTATGAAACACTTACGAGGTCGGTTATAAGCTTTTTCACTGAATCATTCTTTTATTTAAAATCCCAACTTATAGTACGTAAAATGATCTTATTGTTTATTTGTTTGCAGTTAAACCAAATTACTTCAGTTAAATCATACTATTACAATTATCCCGTTTTTCTTTCTTTTACTCCGTCACTAACCCGCGTCGATTGCATCCTTACTAAAAATACACCGCCCGTAATTCAATGTCCAACACAAATCCTCCATTACAACCTCACACTTATAGCTAATCAAAATTAAAGACTAACGTAATAAAAAAAACAACAACGACATTTCATTCAATTAACCTTTGCTCGACACTCTTCTTCCCCAACCAAGATACACACCAGCTACACTCTCAACTCTCGAGTACGCTCTCTCTCTCTCTCCTGCCCCCCGCTTCTCTCCGCGCCATTAATAAGCACGCTCGCCGGGGGTGAAAATAAAACCGATAAGACGACCCCGTCGTGGTGGTGCTGCTGGCGCATTGTTCGCTCGAGCACAATGTGTTGTCGAGAGAGTGAGAGAGCAGATAGAGGGAGAGGAGACTCCCTCGGGAAAGAGGAGCACCGCGCTGCGTGATTTTTTTCTCGACAGAAGACATTCACGAACGCTGCGAGTATAGTATTTTAAAGCGCTTTCGGTTAGTTCCGGTTATGATATCTGCGTTTTGTCGGCGGGTACGACGTGTGTGCCACATAAACCTTGACAAAAAGCCGAGATTAGTCGCACCTGCTTCGACCATAAAATTCTCGAAACATATATATCGTACCGACAAATGGCAAATCAATCAGAGAAAGAAACACAGGCAATCCCCCTAACACCCGAGCAGCTCTCGTTATGTACACCTCTGGTGTAGCATTATATCCGGCACTCGCGCCGTTTCTCCCTCTCTCTCTCTCTCTCTCTCTCTCTCTCTCTCTCTTGGGGCAGCGTGTCTGCACGTGGCAGGAACGACCGAGGAATTCGGCGACCGCGGGAGGCTATACGATCGTCAGCCACGGTGGCGGCGACGGCGGTTATACCCGGCCATCGTCGACAGCTGCGACATGTTGAAGGTGGGAGAGGGGGCAAAGGTTCCGAGCTTGTGTAGCATTGTATGTATGCTCAGCGAAGGAGTGGATATCATGCGAGTAACTCTCTCAAGAGTGAGAGGTGTAATCGGACAGCGATTTTTCGAGGTGATTGAGAGCTCGATTGGTAATTGGAAATAAAGTGTGTGCTTAATGTGGTAAAGATTGTAGTGGAAGTAATGGAATAGTATTCGCATACGTTTCCAGTTGAATTTATACTAAAAGTAAAAAATGTTATGTAGATGTATATAGCAAACAAAATCTTTTATGCCCTACTCTGGCTAGCACAAATAAAATTCAGCCAATTTTTACCTAACAGCTCCACTCTCCTCTCTTACACGTACCATTACAACCAAAACTCCCAATCCACTGGCCTTTCTCAACGATCCCACAGCAATTATCCCCTATATCCATCCACGGACTTTCAACATTTAATATGCGAATCGTACACGATCCGCGTGCCGCGAACACTCAGCCGGATTAAAATTCACGATCTCTCTCGTATACACTCTCCCACGTACACTAGAGAGATCGCACGGCGCGATAATTAGGCAATAGGCCGGATTTGAAAACCGGCCGCCGCGGCCGGTCATCGCCTAAGCGCAATGTTTGCGGCCCCACATACACACACACACACTCACGCACACGCAAGGCAGCGCTCATTCACGCGCTGCATGCGAGGAGGCTCGCTTTCAATGCGCCGGGCGCGAATGATGAATGCAGATTCCGACCGCACGATTGCGTGGACGCGTGTATGTATGTGTAGAGGAGGGAGGGAGAGTCCATCCGCCAAATGGACCCGATGGACACGCGGCGGCACGACGACGAGAGGTTATGAATGCCGCACGTGCGCGAGCAGCGGCCGAGCTTTATCTCGTTATCTGGGGGTGAGCGCAGACACCCGGTGTGGAGTGGAGGGGTAAGGAGAGTCAGTTTCGTGTTTTTTATTTTTAATTCGGAATTTTGGAGGCACATTCGAACATTTTTGTTAAGTTTTTGTAATTTTAATCTGGAAATGTAGTATACTGGCCCAGTTTCCCGACAGGATTCCGTTGACGACTATACTTTTTCACGGATTTTCTATTTTTATTAAACCTATGTATAGCAGGGGAAATTTAATTTGGGAAATCAGATTTATTGATTATTCAACTTTTCATTATTCAACTAATTTAAAGTGCTTTTTTTTAGAAGAGGACTAAGTTGATAAAAAAAAGCTCAAAATTAAACTCGATCTAGTATACGAAAATAACGTTTCATGCTGTAAAAATAATATCACATATATATATATATTACTGCAAAAAACTGGGGTACAAAAACGGAAAAAAAATTTTTGAGAGCACACCTACCAGACAAGGTTTTTCTGGTTCCTGAGGTGTCCCCCTATACATGAAACTACTCGTGAACACGGGTTATCGTTTGCCAAACTTTTTTGTCGACAAAAACAATTTTTCTTATGGACATTTAACATGGGAAAAATGGACGAAAAGTAGTCATTGATGATTAACCAATAGCAAACTATTGAAGAGGCCAAACCAAATTCCACAAAAAAGCGATTAACGTAGAAGAAAAGAGCTTTAATTTGAGATAAGAATCGTTAAAATCGGTCGATTCTGTGCAAAGCTACGTGCATTTGAAAATCGCGAAAAATGACCAAAAATGATTGAGTTACGTGGATTCGGGAAAAATCGGAATAAATTTAAAAGAAAACTTTTCCGTTTTTGTACCCCAGTTGTTTGCAGTAGTCCGCGGATTTGCACATATATACGTGAATGATAGTTTTATCGCCAAAATTCAAGCGCTAACCAACTACACCACAACAATTTTCCAACGGGAAACTTCGCTACTTCCAATAATTAACATCCACGCTTCACCGCCAAAAGCCACTACCACCGCAACACCCATTCCTCCACCCGCATCAGCCAGCCTCCCACCCTCATTCATCAACCTCATCACGCATCACGAAAAAAAAGAACCTCGCGAAACCGGCTACAAAAAAGAAGCTAGAAGGATATAGATCAGCAATCGGGCCGCCGGCAGTCGAGTGATTGGCGGCGGCCCGGTTTGATTTCCACGCGCCCGCGCAGATTGATTACGCGCCGTCATTATCGAGAGGAGGTGACGAATGCGGCCGGCTAATTAATTGTCCCGTTCCGCGTCGTGTGTAGATGCGAGCTATGTATATATATATATATACACACGTTGTCCCGATGGCGGGTTTCGATCTTTCTCGCGTGACGGCCGCCTGATGAAGTTGTGCGCTCCGCCGCGCTGTAGCGGGTGTGTAGTGTTCAATCGGGGCTTCGATGGTGAGCTTCGTAGAGTTTCGGGATTTCTACCCCGAATGGAATTTGAGGATTCGGTAATAAGAGTGAGGATTTGAGCTGGTTGGTATCCCTATTATTTATTTATACATTAGTGTGTATCCAAAGATCGTTGTTTAAATTTATAGTGTTTATCATTATATTATTATTATTTATTATTATTTCAGTTTTTTGCTATAATTGATTAAATATTCAAATGTATATTAGTAATTACAGTTTCTCTATTTTATTTGTAGAGCGTATTTACCCTAGAGTATAATTATCAGTATAAATGGAGAATGTCAATATAATATCCATTATAATTTATATCAAATGATAAATCTGTGTACCAACGGTTCACAAACGACAAAAAAAAATTTATAAATTCAAACGCGTATCCTCGTGTTCTTACACGAGCTTATACATATATGCAGCTGGCTGTCAACCGCTGTCAACACATTACACGACGATGGACAGTTATAAATAACACAAGCGCCCATGGCTATACATATCCGAGCTGTGTGTATATTCGGCAAATATCAATTAACTCCTCGTAGACAGAGGCAGCGATTCAGCGAGCGAGAAAGAGAGGGAGAGAAATCGTTATTGCAATTTCACAAAATTATTATTAAATCGATGAGAGTTACCCCCAAGTATTCGCGCTCTATTAACCCATAATTGAATTAAACATTCGGTCACTGTGTATTATGTGTGTGTGTGCGTGCGCGCGCGAATCGCCGGGACCCATCCATATTTAATTAGTCCCCTCATGAAAATGTATGTATCAGCAGCGCGGCCGCAAACAGACGAGTTTAGATTTTGAATGTTTCGGGGGAAAATTATCGCGCCATTCTGGTTCGGAAAATCGAAGGTTGGCCGCTTTAGGCGAATCGAATGCAGAATCGCCGGCTGATGACATATTGAATTTCGGTTTTTCAATGAAGGATTCGGTTATGGCAAAAGGATGAGGGGACGAATTAATGAAGAGTGGGATTGGTTGCTTGGTGTTTGGTTTAACGAGGATAATTGAGAGGGATGAGCGCAAAAAAATTTTTGATTACGCGAGTGTTTGTTTATTGTGCTTAATTGATACTAGTGAGTGGTCGTTCAGCGATGTTTACTTTACGCGAATAAGTGGATGTGTACGATATGCAATTTTATACAGAGAAAGCTTTAAGAATGTTTATGAAAGATAATGATTAACTGCATGAACATATTATTCCACATTTCTAAGTAATCCACTTGAAGCCTAATTAAAATATTACATCACTCCAAAACCGCACAGCAATCCACGAAAAATTCACACGCCCGTGCATCCAGCATTCCCTTTCTATAAAAGAGACCCTCGAGAATCCGAGGTCCTTGCAGAACCGGAAACGCGCCCAGGACGAACGCGCAAGCAGGCGGAGTAAAACACGTTTGAGGCGCGGCAAACTACAAAGGTAAACGTCGCGCGGCGTTCGCCGAGGTATACTCCGTGCCAAGAGAAATATTTGCCTTGCGCCTAATCTCCGGATGCCGGCGAATTCGGCAGAAGATCGCCTGATTTCGTTTGGGCGTCGCCAACTACGACGACGCGGCGAAAAAGGTAGTTTGCTGCAGCGTCTTTCCCCGAAAGGGCGAACCAGGTTTATTGAATGGGAAATGCTGCCGGTCGTGTATGTTCTATTGCTTGTATACCTTTTGGTATTTATATGTTGTGAAGAGTTAATGTTAGATAAGCATTAGATGCGAGAAAGTGGAAGGAATATCATACGGTCGATGATTTTGATGTAATACTTTTATAATTATTTTCTTTTTGCCGCAAGATCGCTTCCCTCGTATCGAAGAATAATGGATTTCAGGAGGCAAGACCATCTGTTTGGTTTCCTGAGCGCGGAACAACAACAGCGGGGAAGCTTTGCTTGTGTTCTACGTAATCCCTGCGGGCTTTGCGATCTCGACGTTCTTAATGCTCTCCATCTACGTCAATCGGCAGTTTCTTAAAGGTGACGTCGTAGCATCAGCCCTGCTTTCGATTGATCTTTAAACTTGTTTCTTCCAATATCCTAATATTGTTATACCGACAAAATGCACAAAAATCCTGGAAAAGCTAATCGTAAATAGCGCCCGAATATTATTCCGAAGCAAAATTTTCGCCGGTAAAGCCGCAATACATTCTGGCGGCAGTCTAGCCAATATTTTATTCACAAATCTTATATCGGCTGAAAATTGCATGAATATATACGTACTTATTTATTCATGACAACAAGGAGGAAACTCTAGCGCTTGCGCGCTCTCGTAGCTCACCTCACAATGCAAAAAGATCGATTTTGCGTTAGGATGAAACTTGCATTTTAGATTTCTCCCGGGATTATTGCGTAGGTACGAGGGTAAGATAGAGAGAGAGGGAACGAGAATTTTACATCGCGCTAAACCTCTTTCGTGAAAGCGCAGAGTCGGAGCTGTAATTAACCTGCGGAACACGCCTTGTACTTGGGAGTATTAGAGCGGAACGTGGAACAAAGAAAGTTGACTGTAAGGACAAAAGTTTGCCGCGAGCCTAGATGAACCTTTGATATTTAGGTTTCATATGTTTGTAAAGTATTTGTTTTAACTGTAGCAAGGATCAATAAATCTTAAGGCTGTGTCTTGTAAACATTTTATAGAAGAAGCAGTAGACTCCTCGTAATTTAAAAGACCAGGGTATAGTATTCAATAATCACCCCATTCAATAAAAGAACCCTAACCCCACTCACCCCATCAAACCGCAAAACTCACCCACTTCGCTCTTCACTTTAAAAAAAAAGTACCAACTCCTCCTTCCTCCTCGCTCACCAAGAGGGAGAGAGAGAGTAGGAAAAAAGCAAGAAAGCCCGAAAGAATTAAGAGCCTGATTTAGGGCCAATAAAGCGCCCTAATAAACAACGCAAAAACACGCTCCCTCCCTCTTTCTCTCTCGCGGCGCTGAAAAAAGATACACACGAGATACGACGAGCTACCGCTGCTACTACTCTCTCTCTCTCTCTCTTCTTTTTTTTCATTATTCTCCTCTCCTCTCCGCGTTGTCTCGCGCATCAAGTGCAGCGCGGAGGCCGAGGGTAAATGGGATTCGCACTCGAGCGGGCGACGCTCCGCTTTTTCTCTCCCTTTGAGCTCGCGCGCGCCCGCGCGTGTCTAGTCGCGCGAGCTCTCGCTCTCTTTCTTTCTCTTTAGTGTACACCAAGCTTGTGTATGTATATATGTATGTGTGTTGGTTTTTGTAGCTGTGAGGAGGATTTTCGGGAACGCGATTGTGCGAATAATGAGCGCAACGATTTTTTTCGTTTATAATTATTCGGTGTGTGACACATACGCGTGGGAAGGACTTGTTTGCGAGCTTTTAATATTAGTATAATAAAGCGATAATATCGGCTTGCCGCGCTCAGGGTTTATTCAATGTTATTTTAATAATAACGTTTGCTTTGTCTTTGCACTCTCTATCTTGTTCTCGTCGAGTTATATAAAACTATCGGCTCTCTTTTTTCAATACAAAACTTGCCTTTTATATAAACACGAGAGTGTGCAATTCAAGCATTAATTAATTAACAAGCTACATACTCTATATCTACGTAACTCTTTGTAAACTTCGACGAGCTATTTCTCTCTGTTCATTCACCCGTCTTGGATAATAATAAACGCAAACTTTTCGCATTTATGCCATCGCACTTTTCTCTTTTTCCATTCCGAATAAATAAATGTATATATATCGACACGCGCGAGGTTTGACGCTTGCAGGCTAATGGATTCTCTCTCTCTCTCTCTCTCTCTCTCTCTCTCTCTCTCTCTCTCTCTCTCTCCATCTCCTCGAAACACTCTCATTAATTTCGCGCGTCAATTTTTCACGCGACTTTTCAGCACTGCTGCTTTTTCTTTTTTATCTCCGTCTCTTTTCACTCCGCATCTTTTTCGGCGAGAGTTTCCGCGGATGATGTTTGAATTCATCGATTGCCCTTTCCTAAAGCGCCCTCCCGGACTGTTTGACAGCTGCATTCGGAATGGATGCAGTATAATTGGAAAGTCGGACAATTGTTCGACGCCGCCGCCGCTTCCGCGTTGCAATATTGTGCCCGAGGGTTAATTTTGGGAAGTTTGAAGAGTATTATTAGCGTCTATAGTGAAGGCTGGTAACTTTTCTAGAGATGAAAAATTGAGCGTGCGATGGGGGTGCACTGTGTAAGAGAGAAAATATCGTAATACTTCTTATTTATTTTTAATATCATCTTCTCTCACTACTATCGGTTATAAGCCGATAAATTGAATAAATTATATGACATGAGGTATGAATCTCGGATTCAAAAATACATATCGTTACAAAGTTTTCTCTTTAAAAAATGACAATATTTACATTAGAAAAACAGTTCATACGTAATAACGTAAGTCCAATATAGTACGTACCCATTAAAATCTAAACTCATGCACATTACAATCTTACAATTTTTGAAATAAAGAAAGATTCTTTCGTTATCAACCACTTTACGCGAATTCAATCGCCAAAGCGGGCGCTCAACTCCTTTTCCAGCCGATTTCCAGCTAGACACAAGCTCTCTACCTTCGCAACTGCTCCTTAATCCGCTCCAGATCCCCCTCCCTTACCTCGGCAAAAAGCTGCCACCGCCGCCGCGCCCAGTTAAAGAAAATCCCTCCCCCTTCCCGTCGCCTACTCACCCGACACAGTGTGTATCACAGGGAGGTAATTATCGCCGCAGGCGCAACAACTTTCGTCGTTCTAATTACGCGCTTCCAGCACCCCCGAACGATCTAACCGCGGACTAGATAATTTTCCGGCTGTGCAGTCGCGCTTTTTCCTCGCGAATTATGCAGGAGAAACGCCCGAGGAGGAGGAGGAAAATGCAACGCGACGCACGCGTAGGAAAATAAAAATCGCGCGGTAGCTAGCTCGTATACTCTCCGGGCGCTTGTCTCGCGCACACGCGCCGTTATCTTTTATTTATCGGCCGACGCGCCCCAAAGTGCCACCTGAGCCTTTTAATAAGAGCGAGCGTGGAAAGAGAAAGAGAGAGAGAGAGAGAGAGAGGGGGGGAAAGACAACGCGTTATTACACGCGCGCGTCTCAAAAGCCGTCGTCGTCGTGCGTCGTCTTTTTGCGCGAGTCTCCAAGACGCGCAGCAGTTTTTATTTCCGCCGCGGGGAGAGAAAGTCGCAGTTCTCGGTCCGAGAGATAGTCGAGAGGGTTAGTTGACTTTTTTACCGAGAGAAAGCGATATAGAAATAGAGAAAGCCTTACGTTTCGCAGTGGGACGAGAATTGCTGTCGATACGCGCGGACACTTAGTAGTCGCGGTAACTTGAAACATTATTTTAAGTGTACTTAGTTTATAATTTGAACAACGAGGTTTTTTTATTATTTTTAATGATAACATTGAAGATATTGGATATCTAATGGAATAATATAATCTGCTTTAATAAGTAATTGATTTATTTCACATGGTTTCAGGATGTCATCCATTATGTCCGTTATGTTATTACATATTCTGTTTGATTCATGGACTTTATTAAATTAAATACTTTATCATGTACAAATCAAGGCACACCTGGTTATACGTAACATTTTCAACTTAATGCATTGAATTTTTTCTTATATTTGAAGTTTTATCGCAAAACTTTTTCCACTCTGGAAAATGGGGTATGAATTAAAAAAGAATCTTTTTTACGGGAAGAAGTAAGTTTTTTCGTTATAAACCCAAACGATAAAGAAGAAAATAATCTAGATTGTAATCGACTTGATAGAAGTATTATTCTTCTAAGATTAAAAGAAACGTTATATTTTGTTTTCTTTTGTAACAGTCTCAAACGGCTTTCTCTAGTTTAAAAAAATAAATATGCTTTTTGAATAAAGAAGTTTGTATGTATAGAAAATTCATGCTTGTCAAAAGAATATGCAGTTATAAAATACTGCATTCTTAAAATAAAGTTGATTCTCTCTATCAGGAAATAAGATTTATTTAACTAGATTCGTTCGCTTTCATGGCAAAACTATCTTTAAAAGCGTGATAAAAACATTCACGCGAAAAACTAAAGAATTTAACCAATTCTATTGCACCAGACGACCAAAAAATCTCGTTCATCGTCGCGAAAAAAGACTCTCACTCGACGAGAGAGCGCAGGAGAACACGGAAGTAAGAAAACCGAAAGACCTTAATTAAAGAGCCGGAATAACCTTTTCCCTTGGCCGCGCACAGCGGGGAATAAAACTCAGCGAGCGGCGAATAAACGGGTAATTCATCGGCGATAAAATCCCTTTTATACGTCCTATCCTGCCTCTACCTCCCTCCTCTTCCCCCTTCCACCCCACGCCGCTTACACGACTCGCTGCTCGGCACAACGGCGCGACTGTCAAGTGCAGCGGACGCGAAAAAGGAGAGAGGGAGGGAAGGAGGCAGAGAGGAAGAAGAGGCCAAATAAGCAGACAGTCGATGTACAGATGTTCGCCGGAGTAACTGCGGTGCAGACCGGATGGATTTCTCCGGCGAAGTGCTGAATTATGTCGAATAAGTGGCACGCGCTGGTTTATTGTGTGGTATAAAGAGGCGGTATTCGAGAGGGGGGAAATCAAGCGGTTTGACAAGCGTAATTTTTAAGAGACAAGTAGCGTGTATGCGACTGAGAAAAAAAGCTTTGGGATGGGAAAGATTTCTTGAAATAAGGATGTATTATGGTCTGGTCAAAGTTACGTATTTGAAATTTCGAAAGTTTGTAACGCACGGAATATCGAGTTAGATGTTCTAATGTTAGAATTTGTTGAAATAGTTTGTTGAAGGGATGCAGGAGGGGAAAGATCTGACTAAATCTAAAAATGGTATAAATCTTTCATCCACTATGAACGTTCGAAATTTCCTTAGAAATTCAGGATATTTTCAGAGTTACAAATGACAATTTGATTAAAAACAACACACCGAATATTTCGACTTATTTCATAGATTTATTAGTTAAAAAAGAGATGAAGAGAATTCTGATAAAATTACCTTTATTCGACATTTTGAAGCTAATAAAAAGGACAAATTGAACAAGTTAATAAAAAGCAAGTAACAAAAACAGTTATAGATTGTTCATTGTTACAACGAATGCGCAAGACAGTATCAGATGGCGAGCAACGATTTTCATTTGTCTTCCAAAATAATGCTGCAGCAAATCAGCAACTGTTACGCGTGCTTTATGCTCTAGTAAACTATTGCTTACGATATCTACAAACTAGCCAATTTTCACAGAGATTTACTAACGTACTATCTATGCTTAATTGAGTACATTTCCACAAGGCTAATAATTACCACTGCCGAACTTTTCCTTACACACGCCTAACAAAAAAATCCAATCTCTCAATTAGTCCACCATTCAACACGACGATTAATTACACTTTATATACCTCTCCCCAAACCCCGAATCATCATACCCCCTATGTAACATCCGCGCGAAAAACCAAACCTCGACACAAAAGCGTGACTTGATGCGGGCGAAATATCTTTTGTGCGTGGGCATAGGCGGGTGCAGGCCGGTTATTAAATTTTGGAGCGCGCCCAGCGGCCGTTCATCAAATTTCGGACGCCCCCACGCGCTCGCTCGCCCAGACGCTTCCGGCCAAACGCAACTTTATAAATCCGTTATTAACGGAGGGGAGAAGAGAGCGAGGTGATGTGCAGCGGTGGATAGTAGAGCTTTTTGAGGGAAGTTAATTAGGGGCAATTTAGGCTTGGCGGTAGGAATTCATGGAGCTTTTTGGATGTGGGTAAATGATGGAATTCAAATTTGGATTGATGGCTGATCGAATTTTCGGACTTGAGGTTGGCTGGTTGAGGTTCATGAGATAATGGGAAGATGAGGAAAAAAGATTTTTTACTAAGGGGTAAAAACTTTATTCGTACATTTATTTATGTCTTGTTTGCTTTGTATTTATCGCTATTCCATCAGCGACCTAATTTCTAATATTATTTATGATTATTCGCTCATAAAATGAATATTTTTCAGATTTATATGCGTCTTTGTCCGCTTAAGAATCAAATATTTAAAATGTCATTGAAAATATTCTCATTGTTTACCTACCCGTATTATTTATTTACCGTCACAAGGAGAGATTATCTCGAAATAAAAGCCTCTTTTAAAAAGATTTCTTTTTAAAATATTACCAACAAGCCAATGAATTGTATTTATTTTTCTCTATATTATTATCCGGTGCGTATAACTTGCGATTCGACATCTTACGATATTTAATTAAATTACCACGTAAATTTTCCAGACCCCCACCCAACTTCGCACTCGGCACGCAGCCATTTCCAAACTTCCTCCCGATTTTGTACGGCCCGAATTTCCAGCCTCGACCCATGGCCGTTTGATATTTCAAAGTTCGGCGACTTTCCACTCGGCGCGCTCCCCGAAATTCGCCGCTTTCGCGCGCGCGCGCGCGCGAGTCGCATATTTACCTAATGAATTTCAAGTATTTTTAAACTCGTAGTATGCACAAAAGAGCCTGCAATTACGGCAAATACGGAGTATTGATTGACCCAGTGAAAGCTCGCGAGCAGCTCGGGGCGCCGGCAAATTGACGCGACGAGCTCTCTCCCCTCGCGCGCGCATAACGAACCGCTCGAATTCTTTGAAATTTATATCCACATTTGGCTGCGCCATAATCACCGTATCGATATCAATTATGAGCTCATATTTCAATTTTCCCTTCTTCGATGATTATCAATATTTTTTGCCCAAAATCACAATAACACAGCGCTGGATATATTTTTTTGCGCGGATTCAATGTACACCGTCGCAATATTCTATAATTTAACCCCCACACTAATAATCATTATAGAAAAACATTATCTACCGCCACAATGCAATACACACACGCTTGCGTTTAGAATTAACGCTCGGACAACAATTTCCATTAAAATGGAAGAGTAATTATTGGCTCTAAGAACGCATTCATTAACGTACATTTACCCCGTGATTACTCGTCGTATATACGAAACACAGAGCGCGCCTTCGCGTTACCTAATTAGCTCGCTTATATTGAAATTAACGAGCCGTCGCGCGCGTTTGCAAAAAAAAAATTCTTTCACTCGCTACAAAAGCACCTTGACATGTTTTTTTGTCTCTTCTTCTTCCTCTCCGGCGTTTAATCGAAAAGTTTGGCACACACTCTTCAAATAACAATCATCGCCAGTGCGTCCAGCTGTCATAAAAGAAGCAGCGTCGCGGAGTATCGAAAACGCGAAGAAAAAAACGAAGAAGAAAAAACACTAGCGGACGACGCTTCCGCGGAGCTTTTACGAGTCCCGCGAGGTATACTCGCGCCTTGCGCCGAGGGCGGAATTCCGCAAGATTTTCGAGATAACGAGAAATTCGGCACGCCGCGCCCGAATTTCCCGCAGGATTTCCCTGGGTGTTTAAAGTCGTGGAGAGAGAGAGAGAGGGAGAACCTTGAAAAATTCAAGGTTCCCGGGATATTAAACTTCGAGGCTTTTTTTATCGCGCTCGCAAGCTCTCGCTTATTACGACCCCTCCTCCGACCTCTTCGCCACCATCTTGCGAGGTTCGCCTTTGGCTTTCATTTACATTTTAACGGTTGCGCGATTCCGCCGACGGTTTTGCAAAGTTGATTTAATTTTCCGTCGGGGCAGACGGCGGAGGTATATGGAGGTGTACTTTTTAATACGGATTCTGGTAGCGGAGGGAGAGGTACGCGTTACGCTTTACAATTAAGATTAAATATCGATTTCTCAAGTGAAAAACTGTGGGCCGGTAAATAATTGTGGTAGTTTGGTAAGTAATTGTAATTTTATAATCCTGTGGTAGAATTGAAAAATGTGAAAAATTGTTGAGAAAGGATATAATTGTAGAAAAGCTCGGGAATCGAGGTATAAATAAAAGTTATTTAGATTTATTTTAAGTTTTTCAGAGTAATCTTTATTGGGAAAACTATTATTACGAAAAACTATAAATACATAAAACACGACTGCCAATTCATTATCGCACAGCTTTCTGAAACTCAATGTTTTGTTTCACTGTATTACGATTGAATAAAGGATTATTTTCGTTTGTTTATATATGTGCTATTATTTAATTTCATATATACGATAGTGCATAAAATATAACGACCTGAATTTAAATCGTTTTTATACTTTGTTATGATTTTACAAATAGAAAAGTAGATCAAATAAAAACTAAGTACTTATAAGCAACTCTTATTCACATTTCAATTTCCACATCTCCACTTCCCAATGTTTTCATAATTCCCATAGTCACCCCATTTTTTTCTTTTCTCCAACCCAACTACACTTTCTTCTATTGCATAACTTTAATTCGCCATTTGCTGGAATTATGCAGTAGCCACCTTGCGCGAATATCAAAGCATCCCCTCTGCTCATACATACATCTATCTACGCGTGTCGTAGTGCACCAGAGTCACTCACCGAGTTCGGAGCCGCAGACCCGCGGGATGACCGCGAGGATCGCGCTGCATGATGGATGCTCGAAGCAGAGTTTCCGAGCGTACAGGCAGTTCAGGATCGCCACCGTTTTGTCCGAACCTGTAACAAAAAAAAACGGAAATCAGTCGTTAAGTTTATTACATAGTTGACAGATATAAGTGTCGATGCTGTAAATTAAGAGCAATTATAAATAGGTTTGTGAGGGGACCTCAGAGTATCGTAATTCGCCGTATTCGGCTATGATTTTCATAATCGGCATTTAGTAAGCATACCCACGTTGTATAAAGCCACTTGTCGTCAAACAAATCAATCTTAATAATTATGGACGGCCTGCAAATTTGCGCACGAGGACAATGGGCGGGGGGGGGGGGCGAGCTGTTTCATGTATAAACAATGCGAAAGCTTGCGGCTGTTCGATTCGCAGTGTAATGTGACTAAACGTTTAATTCTCTTGGTTGTGGTAGTAATGTGCTATTTTTTATTTAAAAATTGCAGCGATTAATTACGATGATTAATGGCTTGATCCACTTGTTGCTTATATCTTATTGAACAAATAATTGATGTAGTCGAGCCTTCACCTAAAATTAATCATTTTAAGGGGATATTAAGTACCAGTATAGGTTTATTTGCATCAATTTTAGAAATTCGAGTGATCCAGTTAGATTTTTATTCATCTATATAAGAAAAGTGTGCTAAAACCCTCTCGAAATCCACTCGAAATTCCAGCACTCGTACATATACATAGACATACGCAGCAAGGACGCATCAATCGCATAATATTCCCTAACCCGGCCAACGAAGTTCAACCGCCGAAGCAGTGGCAGCGCTGCACTAATAACGCACCGAGCGGCGCATGTATGCACGCGTGCCCAATTCTCTCGCGCTCCCGACACTACATACATAGCTAGCCCCTAACTCTCTCTTCGAGAGTCATAATCGTCAAACCAATTCCCTTCCCACTCATACAGCCGCACAGAGAGGCCACACGCATACGTGTATATATATACACATACACGTCATGTAAATCGACGATTGTAGCCCGTCGAAATCGGCGCGGGCCGATAATCAACGGGCGCGCGCTCGAGTTTGATTGACCCACGGCCGCCGCGAGGCTCTCGAGAGCGAAGAATCTCCATGGCTTTACGGCCCCCAGCGAGCGTTTCGCAATTAATTACCGAGCAGAGTCGCGTTTTATCGGTGCCCGGTATACCCTAGAAGCGATCGTAAACTTTCGTCGGCAGCTTTGCCTCTCTTTTGTGTGTCTATCAGTGCACGTATATATATACACGTAGGGGATTTTTTTGGCATACATGTATATGGGGATCGGTAGTCCTGGATCGTAAACGTGATTTTTTTTCCTAGTTCCGACTGGATTAATAGTTTTTCAGTTTTATTGACAGGATTCGAAAAGTCAGTATAATACATTTACGTTTTACTGTTCAGTCTATTACGAAAGGTGCATCGTCGTCGATACGAGAAAAACGAACGTCCGCGTCTATAATTTACCCGGTAATATACACTCTCTCCTTCTCGCGAACCCCTATTTTTAGTCATTTTCCCCGGGCTATCTTTCGAAATAAAAAACTAAAACCCGGGAATATTTTAGTTTCTTAGCCTCTCGCAGCAGCAGCAGCAGCAGCAGCAGCTCCATAAATGTCCATTAGAAACATTTGTCTCGTAAAAATTTTATTACCTTTCAACCAGCATTTTTCGTATACGACAATGCGCCGTGGCGGCGAAGCTACACACATAACGCATGTATTTTTCAAGATCGAAAAAACGATAAACCCCTTTACGACTTGTATATTGCGCATGAAAATAAAGAAGCGAAAAAAAAAATTATAAAACAAATTTCGCTTCACGTCCTATACACACACTTCGTTAGCCTCCTTTTTCCCGAAATAGCCGTCGTCCATGTCTGTTATACCAAGAAAAACAGTACTGCGAGCCGCGCGGAATCGTTCGCGCGCTCTACTCGCTTTTTCCGCTCCGCACGCGGTTACGCTCGAGTGGGGATTCTCCTCGTGTTTCGCGCGAAAAACGCGCAACCGACGGTTAAGATAGCCATCGCTGTACTGATTGCTGCTTAGGAAAAGGATTGCTTTCGAGAGAGCAGAAGGGGCGGGGAGGGAGGAGAAAACAAAGCGGGACGAGTTTGAATATTGGATTGCGGCCCGGTATTGATTGACAATAGGCATTTGCATAGCTCACTGCCGGGCTCTCTCTCTTGCGAGCGCGTAAGTATCGATTTTCACTTTTCTCACTTGTACACCGAGCGCGCGCGCGCGATAAGGCCGTTTGTATGTCGATCGTAAAATATTATCGATCACTTTCATCTTCTCGCGGCCGGCTTTTTATTACTTAGGTATAACTATGAACGCGTCGCGAGTGGGATGGCTGAACCTTTTTATTTTGAGCTATTCGCGAGAGAGAACATTAAATTCCTGCCCACGCGCCCGCAGCTGCGAAAATAAACGGCCGAGCCGCGTATTTATATTTATACGACAGCCGATGAAATTCATTAGCGTTTTAAGACGACGGACGATTAATTCTTCAAGTCGACCAAATGAATGTCCCCGCCGCGCCGGCGGGCCGATGAAAGTGTAATTAAGTCGTGGAGAAAATGGTATACCAAAGGCGAGTTTTTTTATCTGAAAATAAATGGTGCTTCCTACGCAGTGAAGAAAGTCGCTGTGATTTATCGTAACTTTGTGATGTACGTTGTCGAATTTCCTGAAAATTACTATATTACTTGTAGTTAACGTTCCGATTAAAAATGGTAAACAGTTGTATACAAATATGCAGAGAGAACGTATTTTCATTATCCTGGAGTATCATAAATATTTGTTGACATACTGCGATTTTGTCACCCAAATTCAGAAAAGAAAAAGAAGAAAAACGTATCTTTATTCAAAACCATCCCAACCTCTCAAAAATCGATGGGCATCTCATAATTACGTCCACTCCTACTCTCATCATTCGAAAAATCCTTCACCTTTCTCGCGACTCCTCGACCCAATACACATACGCACAAATGTGTGCGTCAAAGGCAGCTTTGATCCGAGCATCGCTGGCCCAGGCAAGTTTCGGGCTCGCTTCGGGAATTACAGATAGCGGGAGCGCACGAGCTCGATGCTATTTCTGTCGCGCTGACTGACCCCTGGCGAAAATAGAGGCTCGACCCGATATCCCTCTCTCGAGAAAATAGTTTCTCCCGCGCAGAGTCTTGCGGCGAAATTTTCAGCTACGATTGGTGCGGTCGCGGCAATGTGTGGCTGTATATGTGTATATATGTAGAGATGCGCGTGAATGAATGGTCTAGGTGATAGGTGAGTATTGAAATTCTGTGTAGGATTATTGAATGTAAACAAATGATAGGTATCATCATTTGTTTTGATGACACTTGGACGTGAAGCATCTGTTCTTCTTATATTCAGTATTAAGTAGCAGAATTCATCAAGTACAGTATTAACCTGTGACTTGTCAACAACGTACTCGTTTCATCAATACTTTAGATTTTCCAGGTATGCTATTAAACTATATACACCTTTCGACATATAGAAAAACAAGATTGATTGAGATAATCAGTACGTAGATAGAATCGCGTGATTTTAACATAGTAACACGTATAACTTAAAATATGATCGGTTGTACCCAACTCACTAATCATCACCGCCACACAAATCCATCATACCATCATCATCTAGTATTCCAGTATGATGAACGGCCATGATGTGCTCACCTGGATCGGCGATTTACCAGACGAAGTCTTACGTAGAATCTTCTTCTTCTTGCCTCCTCCGGGACGACCTAACCTCTTGCGCATAGACCTGCTGCATATCATAATTCGCCGGTACTGGGAGAACCTGACGGAGATAGACTTCTGGCACCCGAACGCCACGGAGATACCACCACCACCAGATTCGCACCAGCGGTCACAGCTGCTGAATGTACCTCACGAGGCGATCGTGGCATTGACGCAACACTGCGAGAACCTGCTGGATCTGGCCCTCTGCAGCTGTATCGTGCCATTCGACGAGAATGACCTAAAAGAGATGTTCTCAAATAGCCATCAGCTCAAGTTTCTCAGTATCAGGGCTAATTTAACCAGTTACGACTTCTTCGACGACTTAACCTGGCGGCCCATAACTGTGATAAGGCTCGACCTGCCCACGATGAATTTCCCAAACCTAATTAGAAGCCTGTCTAGGTTCAGGTTCTTAAGAGTGTTAACTCTTAATTTTCCAGGTCAAGACGTTTGCAGGGATTTGATACCTGCAGCCTGGGGGAGCTGTAGGTACGCCATAAATCCCGGCGTGGACGTCAGAGCAGCGTGTCAGTGATTGTGATATTGTGCATTTTAAAAATAAGGGTTAAAAAGAAGTAAATGTGATATTAGGTATTTTTTTTTAATTTTAGTTGAGTTGTTATCTGTTGTTTGTAATAAAAAAAAATTCTAGTATAATTGTTGACACAAAGACATAAACAGAGTTACGTCAGTTGAGTAATTCAATATACTGAAATGTTTAAATGTCGTATCGACATTATAAGCGTCTACTTGCATATTTCATGCTTCCGCAAAGGATGTCGCTTGATAATTCCTTCGAGATGGTTATATAAATAGACGCGAAGCTGATGATGATGATGAAGGGCAGAATTGTAAAATGGGAGTGACGACAACACGCGCGCGCGTGCCCTGAAAATGCAAAAAGAATGAATACCTATAATAAAAAGGAATGGATGGATGAAAGGAGTTCAAGCGAAGAGAGAGAGAGAAATGGGAGGGGATGAGTGAGGTCACCTGTCGTCGTGCGATCGATCTATCTGAGCAGGTGAAACTCGCGCTCGTGTTCGTCATACTCTGCTCCTCTCCTAGCCCCTCTTTATTTTAGCGAATTTTTCTCTCTCCCTCTCCCCAGCAGCCTTCGTGCCTACCACTCGAGCTTTGTCTCCATTAGACGGCGCGCGCGGGGTCTTTGAGATTCATGAGCCGCCGCTACGCGAAAGTATATTTCCGCTTCGTTATACCCGCGAATGCAAATCCAGAGGGAGAGAGAGAAGAGCGAGGGAAAAAATGTTGCTTTTTCTAAGGTATAGTTTGTACGCGAGTGTATGAATGCGTCTTTTGTGTATACGGATGATAATGGGAGGAGGTGAATCGGGTTATCTTTATTCAGTTATCGGAGGTGTATGAATGATTCATGGATTGAGTTTGTTTGAGCGTTACCTGATTTTTCGCGGTTAAACGCACGTCGCTAATTATTCGTGGCTTGCCACGCGCGCGCAGTTTATGCCGAATTTGTGAATTGGGAATGCTATGCACCGAAAATAATGTGGTTATAGGCGTTGTTGTGTATTATTCGGTAAGGAAATTTAGGAGAATTTCGTTATCATTAGAATAATTCTTAGAGTTCGTACTGTATTTATTATTCTTAAAAATGTCTAGATATTTTATATTATATTTCTTTTAACGTAATGATCGAAGAACGTCATTATGTTTTGTAAAAATTTGCGCCTAATTATCGTGCTTCTTACCAAAACCAAACCTATATTTTGTATGCATTATTAGTACATTAACTGGTCAAATAAAAATCTTTTAAACCAACCAAACCCCATTATACAATAAAATATACAATTCTTTCCTTCTAACACATCATTCTAATATTTTCGTAATTTTAGAAACTCTTCCATCACGGCCCATTAATAACCCTCTGCAGGGGTTGCGGCGGCACCTCGTATTCGCAACTGAAATTTCGCCACTCCATACACATACCAACACTCTCTGCATTCACATCTTCACCATCGGGGCGTGCGACCGGACACGCGGGGGCGCATGACGCGCGCATAATTCCGGCAGCCTCAAACATCCGCGCGCGCGATTCTCTCGTTACCCGCGGCTGCTCGCAAAGAGTCGCGTTCGCGCTCGCTCGCGCGTTAATCGAAAGCCGATACACACGAGCGGTAGCAGCGAGCTTTTGTAAGTGCGCTAACGATATTTCGGCCGTTAAATAATCCGCTGATGAGGAGTAATTGAATCTCCCTCTCTCCCTCTCGCGTCCGAGAATAACCGCGATTATTCGCTCCTTTTTCTCACCGCCTCCTCTCGCTTGCGTATAGTTGATTATACAGTACGTACGCGCGCAGTGGCGAAATTTATCGATTGTCGACGTATAATATAACAGCTGAAGCGAGGAGGAGCGTTTAGTACTCGGCGAGAGCGAGCGACTAATCGTCCACTCGCTGTTTCGGCCCGCGCGCGCTTAGATGCCGCGAGATAAGTATTGACACGCCGCGTGTATGAAAATTGCTTTTTAATCGACGTATACACGTGTGTGTAGGAGGAAGTCGACGACCCCAAAGTGGCGACTATAAATTACTGATTTTATCGGCGACCGTGTGGGGATTGTTATTAGGCGGCTGCCGGCGGCGGCGGCGTGTGTGTGTTTTTTTTCTGCTGTATCGACAGGCAAAGTGTCGGGTACGGGTTAATGGTTGATTTGTCGTACACACACTTGCGTTACGTAACGTGATGTTATCGAAATGTATCGCTTCGTT
>JAPYZO010002357.1:0-35866 GCA_030522905.1 Torymus flavipes
TCCTTAGGTCACAAGTATCGTATAATATATAATAATGTAACATACAAAAGAAAAAATCTTTCAAAAAAAATATGTGAAACATCTTTAGTAGCCACATCAAATATAAATACCTTGAAGGTATAGAAGTCTCAAGATGACGAAAAATTTTTTTTTAACGACATTTAATAAAAACTTTTGCAACACTACACACACACACGCTCTCTCTCTCTCTCTCTCTTTCTCTAATGCATTAAGCTATATCAATGAATAATAGTACCACAAGCTTCCTCGTCGAAAACCTTCGCGCCTTATAAAATGTTACTGAACGTAAATTTTCATTGCACGACATCCTCGAACAGCAGCCAACGACTTCAGCAACAAGCCAGCGGAGAGCGG
Organism: Torymus flavipes; assembly: GCA_030522905.1. Taxonomy (NCBI): domain Eukaryota; kingdom Metazoa; phylum Arthropoda; class Insecta; order Hymenoptera; family Torymidae; genus Torymus; species Torymus flavipes. The sequence goes on from JAPYZO010002357.1 coordinate 376, forward strand.
CGTACGCATAATACCGCGAGCCGACTGGGGCGCCCAGCAAGCTACGGACTCGCCTCGTCGGCTGAAGGTTCAACCAGCCACCTACGCCATCATCAGCCACACGGCGACTCAGTCCTGCTACAACGAGGCCAAGTGCAAGCTGAACGTGCGCGTCATACAGACGTTCCACATCGAGGCCAAGGGCTGGGTCGACGTGGGCTACAACTTCCTGGTGGGCGGCGACGGCAACGTCTACGAGGGTCGCGGTTGGGACATGGCCGGCGCCCACACGCACAATTACAACAACCGTAGCATCGGCATTGCCTTCGTCGGTGACTTCAGCTACAAGAGCCCGCCCAAGGAGCAGATCGCCACGGCGGTGAAGCTGCTGGAACTCGGCGTGAAGAAGAACAAGCTGAGCAAAGATTACAGGCTCATTGGTCAGCGTCAGGTCGCGCATACTCAGAGCCCCGGTGACAAGCTCTTCAATGTCATCAGAACCTGGGAGCACTGGACCAGCGATCCCTGATGCTGCGGTTGTGGTTCGCTTGTTTCTTTATTAGTGCCTTTGTAGATTATGTTCGTACGTTCTAGATTTATTTACTCTTATCTATATACTCCAAAATTCAAGTTTTGTTTGGGTTATTTAATCATTAGAAAAAGAATCTAAAAATGTTACGAAATGACACTACTTTTCATATGAATATTGATAAGTAGACGTCATTAATTATTATTCCTTGAAACTATGGAGTGAACCATTTGTTCATTTTTTTTTTATAAGAAATAGGTACATTTTCTAATATGAAATTGTGAAGAAAATAACATTCTGTGATACAATAGATTTGGTTTTGAATATATTAAAAGGAACCTTTGACATTCACTGATATAAACCATAAACTTAAAAATATGGAATAATATAAACGATATTGTTATCAAGTATTATCACGTTCAAACATTAAGATTTTCTTGAGTTTTATTGGTTCACTAATTGTATAAATCAATAAAATTACCTTATATGATTAATAGTTACAGATTTTCCCTCATTACTTTTCTAAAAACAAAGAAAAACTAAGTAAAAAAAGTAAGGAACATTGTTAGATTCTTACCAAAAATTTATTATAAATATAAAATTATAATCATTTACAATTGTATAGCAGATTTGCTGCCTTAAATAAGTAGGAAGTTATATATTGAGGCAATCATTATTTGGTCAATTAAAATATGTTTTGTAGTAATGAATAAATGTCATTTATATACTTGTATATTATAAATATTGTGTACATTTACTTACTATTATTTTTTACTAAATACAAATAAATGTTGTATATCATCATTACAAATACAAAAAATTTAAAATTAGTTACATATGAAATGAAATCTACGTGAAAAGAACGACGGAACTTTCCGTAAACCTATACATGTATACCTTCATTCGGTTGACGCTCAGTAATCGATCTTCATTACCTATATTGACGAGGGATCTGTAATTCGGTTCTTTCAAACTGGATCAAACCGCAAAAGTGTAAATATTAGCAATACAAGGGGTCGTTACGCAAGGATTTTTCCTGCATGTGAACAGTCCTACCTGCTGCTCTCACTCTATCTCATCCTAGCCTGCAGAGCTCCTATATAGCTATCTCTCTTGGTAGCTTAATTAACGTCTGGACGGACCCTAAGTTGCGGCGAGGATTATAGTGACGTTGAGGAGGAAGAGGAACTGGTGTCATAGTGGCAACGATGCGCACATGTGTGTATTTATAGACTCGAACTAGACTCATATGAATTTATCAATCACGAAAATTGTTAATCGAACGATTATATTGACCTTCCTGTAAGTAAAACTATTTGTAAATAACATGTTTTATTATGTCACGAGGTTTTTTTATGGCCAGCTGGATTATACATTAAATTTATAACGTTTTACAAGTTTTACTTTATGGTCTTTCATTATTAGTACGTATACGAGATTATTTTTTATTTGAATAAACTTATAATAAGCATCCAAGATTTATCGAAGCAAAATATTAAATCTGAATACTGATATATCGAGAAATCAAAAATTTAATTAATTTTAAAAATTTAATTAAGATCGTGCTTATAGTCTCCTACTTCTTCTTAATCTACATGTTATGTTCAAATATTATCGATAAATTATCTAAAACAACACCTTGTCGTTCGTAAGATATGAAAGAGGCTGATGATAAGTTATAAGAATGCATCATTGAATTAGAAAGATTTTTTTCGACGACATTCAATTTTTACGAGCAGTCTACAAAGAGATAACGTTTCTGATGGTTGATAGGTATTAAATCCTCCTTTACGGTCTGCGTCATTACACATGGCAGTTTATCAAGATACATAATGGTGTAGGTATCGATTAAGTTCAACGATCAAGCCTTAGATCTTGCCTCTAATAAAAAAGACGTTGGTTATTAAATAATAATGTTTGTCATGGAAAAAGGTAACATCGGTTTTTTACCATACATCAATTAATTAGAATTTACGACTTTAATTATATAAAATATTTGTTTCTTGCGTTTCTTTAACCTATAAATATATACAAAATTAATCTATTACTTATATTTTAGACATGAATTCTCTACCGGTATGGGAAAAATTATTGGCGCTTTGCATTATTACATTCAGCTTGTCTAGTCTGTATGCTGTTTTTCACGGTACTATAAAGTCTGAAGTAATAGCGGATGAGATAAGTGACTTCATAGGTACGAAGTTTTTAAAATTATCTCTTATTATAATACATAAATATAATTCGATCTTTTCGTCATTTAAATACACCGGCAATGAAAAAATTCAGAGAATCAGTAACGCTGAAATTGGTCACCACGAATGACAAAACATCTAGCTGTAATGCTCAATCTGTAACGAATAATGTTGAAATAAGTACAAAACATAATCATAATTTTTTCAGAATCAAAGGTAGTGGAAGTTGACGGTTTGGTAACGCGATGGGAATGGGGCGCCCAGCCTCCCACTAGATCGCTATATGCACTGAGAGATACGCCAGTACCTTACGTGATCATTAGCCACACAGTGACAAACTTTTGTTTCACAAAAGTCGAGTGCGTTATGAGTGTGCGAGAAATTCAAGATTTTCACATTACAGTGAGACAGTGGGACGACATCGGTTACAACTTTCTTGTGGGAGGTGATGGCTTGATATACGAAGGTCGCGGGTGGGATGCCACCGGAGCCCACACGAAGAATCATAACCATCATAGCATTGGAATTTCTTTCATAGGAGATTTCGGGCAAGCCAGTCCGACTCTAGGACAGCTGCAGGCAGCTAAGAGACTCATTCAGGCTGGTTTCAAGGCTGAGAAACTTAGCAGGGATTACAAGGTACTGGGCCATAGACAGCTCATTATGACGGAAAGTCCTGGTGACGTGTTGTTTGATATTATTAAAACATGGGATCACTGGTCATCGACACCGTAATGAATAAGAGGGTGCAGAAAGTAAAGAAACGATACAAATTAATGACTCAAGAAGAGTGGCTAATATATTAAGACTGTAAATTTGATGGAAGCGTTTTAGCATTGTATCCATATGACTTTGAGACAAGGTAAAAGACATTTTTTTAAATTCAGAAAATATCTACATGAGAACATGAGAAACAAGTGCCGTTAATAAACGCGCAAGTCTTATAAAAAAAAAATTGTTTATGCTTTTAATTCTGACACTTGTGTTCATAAAATTGATCGAATTCACGAACCTGTAAGTATACAAATTTTTATTTGAATATTGTATATTTCTTTGCATTTTATTTCTTGCGAATGAGTTTTTCAATTAAATTTAAATGCAATTTTTCAACCAGTACAGCTTTTCTGCAGTAATAGATATATTTTTCTAAAAATGTCTTCTATTTTTATCTTAGAGTTATATGGATCAAACATAGATATGTAGATTAGTTCTCTTCGTTTGGAAATAAGATATACTACTGCTTTCATTTGAACAATATGTAAACAATATTTAAAAGATGTTTACGCCAAACGATAAATTTATGCCAAACGATCAATTTTATTGGCCATATTGTTAGTACTTGTTGATTTTTATATTTATATTATAGACACTATATTTAATGTATAATAGTATATTACGCACCTTGGGAGGAAAAAACTTGGTTAGTCCACAGCTCGTGTAAATTGCCACCCGAGATGTGGGCTGGCCGATTTTACTCCCGCGGAGCGTATACTATTTTTCTTCACATCGAGGCCGAAAATGCCAATTTCCGTTTCGGAGTCGGGCGGGAATGAGACACTTTCGGCCCGGTGTGAGGAAAAATAGTTATATGATCTCATACAGAATAAATTGCTGTTATTTTTTTTTTAATTCTGCATTCAAAAATAGTTATTAATAGTATAGTTTTTTACAATCTAAGTTTGTTTTAGAATTCGTTTCACGTGCAAAAGTAATTGTTATTTGCTTAGTTTGTATTGCGGGTATTTTTGCTTATTGTTTGGAAAAAATTTCTGTTTTTGATTTAAAGTAAATCAATGCCTATCTAAACAAAATAATACAAAAAATATATGGTGTGAAAGATGTGAAACATATAGGTAATTTAGAATAAAAGGCAAGAAATTTTTTGAATTTTAATGTAAATCAATAAGTTTTGTAATTTTTAAAATCAAAATATCATATTCAAAATAAAATAATATTTTCTTATAAATCGCCATCGTACCAGATATATTTCGCTAAAATTTCTGAGAACTATATACCTATAGGGACAGAAAATAGTATGAACTCTTGTAGTCGACGGTTAAGAGCGAGGTGTCGCTGTGTTTACGATTAATAATGTTCTAAACTTCTAGTGTCGATTGTATCAAAAGCAAATATCTACTTAAAGTGGAAGGTTTATAAGAACTATAGGTAACAATTGTTTCTAGAAATTTACAAACAAATTTTATCTTAATAATTTAATAATTGATTTGGAATTAGGTACCATAGTTTTGGTTGCATATAAACAAAGGTATAACTATATTTAAAACGTCTTTATTATTTATTATTCGCAAAGCTGGGATAATATTGACTTAAACTAATTTTTAACTGTTAAGCGCCTTTTGGACATCTTTGATAAAAGCATCATTAAATCAAACCTATCCAAAATTAATTAATCGACAATGCAACGACCGGTACAAGCGACACCTTCTACCATGGATAATCCGCCCGAGCACCACTTTTTGAACTTTTTGAACTACTACAATACGAATCAACGACGAATAAACAATCACGGACAGTCATACTCCAATGCAATAAGATTAAACAGATTGGACAAAAATAAATTTCAAGTTACCAATACCGAATGGACTTCGCGTGACATGTAAAACTGAATTCCTCAAATATTATTTATTAAGTTTGACTGTTTTGCGATTTCAGAACTAAAAGGGAAGGATCGTTATGCGTTGATTATTGCGTGGGCGTGCATAATTCAATGCAAGAAATATAAATTTCTATATCGTACTGCAATGTGTCAAACACTTGTAAAATCAAACGGAAAAATTAATTTATTTGACTTATTTGAAATTGTACAAAATTTTATTGATACTACAAAGAAAATAAGAAACTGCGTATTATCGTTGGGTGGGAGCAAGAACGTCCCATCTCTAACGATTTAATATATTTCAAAAACCATTATGAAATGATGACAAATAAATTATACAGTAATAATATCCATATATTCTGCGACTATGAAGCTTTCATTTATATATTTTTCATAATTATTTTGAAGATGAATAATGCGTCCATGGTATGATTATCAAGTGTCGTAGTGGCTAAATCGGTTAAATGATGTGCTTGTTATTTGTAATTCCGATTTAAATTCTAGTTTCAACCGAATAACATAAGCGTGACAAGTATTAAAGTAACATGTATTTTGACTGATTAATTCATAAGCAATTTGGAGATTTGGGTTGCTCTAATTTTAATTTATAAAAAGCTATTATACATGATTATCCCGATAACAGTATTAATATTAGACAAGTAAGCATTAAATTTTATACTAGTATGCCTGCAATGGTAAAACATAATATTTATGCTAATAACAAATTACATTAAAATAGATATTCAAAACTAGGAAATACTCCTGCTGTTAAAAAAGATTATAAATGCTCATCAAAACTCAGTTTAATTAGAGTTTTAAGGCTTTTATACAGAAATTTATGCACAATATTGTAAAAGTTAGTAGATGAGTGCTTTATGAAAATTATTCAATATACCAATGATGACATAAAAGGTAGATATAATAAATGCGACACATTCAATTAATGATTCGATTACGATTTCTTGTAACAGTATGTAGTTAATACTATATCAGAAAAGTTTACTGCTTTGCGGTTCACATAAATTGCACTTATATAAAGGATCATTATATGAAGTCTAACTAAAGTAAGTTTAATACTATTAAGGAAAAAGTATCATATCTACCGCGTAAGTAACAAACTTCTTAGAAATATTGTTATGATAACAATCAACAGGATACTAATTTACATATATATTGAATATCTCCGACATTATTTAATATTCCGTGTGCTTCATATTTATTTATATTTTACAACTTAAAATATACTATTTTTTATAATATTTGTTATCTTCGATTATTTTTTATAATATTTGGTAGGTTTGATTATTTTTTTATATATATATATATACATATACTAATTTTTCTATTATTTAGCGAAAAGAACGTAATAACGAAAAGCGGTAGGTATAAATACCATTCTGTAAAATTTTTCAAAGTGATTTAACTATTTCACAAAAATAAGATATATAAGATTAGGTACATATCATTTCATAAAAACTTTTATCGTAAAAAACGATATTTTTTATGATAAATACAACGTTTCAAGAATAAAATACAGTATATATAGCCCTAATCTATAATAAGAAAACAAGAAAATGTCCTCTTTACTTGTATGCTGTGGGCATTATTAATGATTATTTGAAGTAAGCAACGCATAGCAGCCGACTGATCGTTAAAGTAACCCGGCACGCGTTTGAAGTTGACGTAGCTCATTCGCGAGTTCCGATTGGTCGGATCAATCCCGGCGGGCTCGGCGAATGCCGCGCGACCAAATCATCCTGCAAACAAGTAGGTAGCTTTGCAAGTCTTTTTTTCCTGTCAGTTATACCTATGCGAGGCATCGAGGGTTTTCTTCATAACATGATTAATGTTTTGAGATACTATTTCGATAGTGCATTGCGAGAAATTTGAACTTTGGCGCGATATTCGTTATCTAAGTAAAGATATAAAGTTAGATTGTGATTGGACAAGGCGACCAATAAAAGTGATTTAAATTGAGTGTTTAGTTTCTGGCTGATTACTTTTTCCGATTGCATTAGTTGAATTCTAATTGGTTGTTGTTCATTATTGCAAAAGTAAAATTCATGTGATTCTTAGAAAGGTGAGTAAAAATACAGCAATAATGATTTATCTTTTCCTCGGTAGAAAATTAACGATATTTTATAATTAATGTGTTAATTAGATATGGAAGCATTTTTAGCAAAAATCTATATACGTAATTATGTCAGTGTTGTGAAATGCGGTGCTCAAAATTTCGAACGTTCATAGCGAACGAAAGATTTTTGTCATTTTCAAATTTAGCCGAATTTGGCTACATAATAGATTTAAAAAATGATAATAATTGCATTTCTCCCTTTCTCACTCTTACCATCGTCTGCACTAAAACCTCCCCGACGAATTTTAACCAAAATTAGAAACTTTAAGTTAATATTTCGTTCATTATGAACGTTCGGAATTTTAAATACATGTGAAATGTTACATGTCAAAACAAGGTACCCTAAAAAGTACGTAATTTGTAGTTAACATGTCTTATAGGGTTGTTCTACATATGAATTAGTATTGAAAGCGTATATCACCTTTATTCTGTAAAATTATTTTAAGTAATTACGAAATAAAACAAAAAAATATTATTTTAATATGATTAAATAATGATAATTAGATTTTTCAATTTACATATATCTATTAGAGACAATATTGATATAGAGTTGCTTAAACGTCAGTGTTTAGCTCGTAGACAGTCATAAATTAACTCTTCAATTAAATATGATAAGTATTTAATTACGCAAATCGTTATCAACCTTTAAATTAAAAAATTATATTTTTTCGATATATTTAGCGAAATATTTTAATTTAAAAAAGATCACGGTACAAAAATCAAAAGTTTAATAAGTGCTCTGAAGTCATATTATTGAAATGTATAAACTCCGAAGTAGGTTACTAAATGTTCTAACTATAAATAATATTGTTCTTTTACTATACTTTTAACGTATTGCGATTTATTTTCCTATTTATTTTTCAATAATATATATGTATTTATTATATTTAGAAAGCTTCTAAGTTTCCATTATTGCTTCAAATAGAAACTAAATAAATAAGTAGTCAATTCTTAGGTATTTATGGAATTTGTTAAAAGTCCTTGCTTAACAAAAGAAAAAACAAGTACGGTAAGACATAATTCCAGTTTCTAGCTATTTATTAATGAAAATCATAATTAAAAATTCGTTTCGGTAATTGTTATTATATATATTTTGGATCAAGCATGCATAAAGTATATTAATTCATGTGGTATATACCGTTATTCGTTACTACCACGTAATGTCGAAATTCGAAAATGACACGATTTGTTTCAACCTCTGCTCCTGGGCACGCAAGTCTGTAATTGTGCCCTTACACAGCAGACCGAAGGCTTATTAGTTGTTTGGATATAGATACAATGAAATAATCGATCAACGAGGTTTAATATATTGTTCGGTAAAGCTATAGGAAAATGAGAGAGAAAGGAAGGGATTCACATTATCCTCATGTGGCCAAATGGGGACATCTCGAACAGGACGAACGTAATGCACAAAAATGCAGCTTAAAAACGGTCACTGACCGTCACATATCGAGCACGTTATTTTCCCGCTATATAGGCGCCCGCGTGTTATCACATTTCCCGCTGCAGTCAGCTGCATGCATTTGTATGTGCTATATATACGTATACCTATATACTATATATGTATGTACGGAAGCATCATGCATAAAGTTAAAAAATTGAAATCCTTTATGGTTCATACGTTACAACTTTTTGTAAACTAGCGCTGATAACAATGATTCTTGGAATTTTTTCAGATTTTTCCAGACAAAGAGAAAACGCTACTCGCCGAGCCTGCGGACGCGAGCGATAGGGGTGAAACAGCCACTGTCAAGTGCGCAGTACATATATACCTGTACTTACTATATATATACCGCAGTAATCGGAAGAGAGAGACAGCGACAAGAGGGAGACGAAACGACGCTCTCGCTCGCGCGTCACATGCGCGCGGTGCGCGAATAAAAGCCAATGCACCGTTCGGGCAGGGGGGGAGGGGGGCAGCATCGTCCAGTGTAATCCGAATGATCGGCTCTCTCTCGCCGCGGCGCACTATAGCACCGACACATAGACACATATAAGCGCAATAACGGAGGTATCACGCACGCGACGACGAACGACGAGAAGCAGCGGCGGCGGCGGTGCATGAGAGAGCGCTAGTTGCGGAGCGCCGGCTGTGAGCGCGGCATGTTCCCCGCGCGGCAGCAGCGGAGCACGTCGGTGAGCGGCGACGGCGGCGGCGGTGGCAGTGAGAGCGGCGGCGGCGGCGCGGCGGTGTGTCGGTGGCGCATGCGCGGCTCAGTTTACAGTTGGAGCTCGGACGAAAATGGCGTCAGCGAAGTTCCTTGAGGAGGCCCTCAGCACGGACGTCGACGAATCCGCGGTGAGCGCCATCGTCGGTTCCCTCGAGACACAGCTCGTCACCGGGGCGACGACCCAGCCGAGCTCGAGCGTCCAGTCGGCAGTCCCGGCCCCAAGCAGCAACCACCTCCCGAGCAGTGGGAACAACGGCTCGTCCGCGGCCGTCGCCGTCGCCGTCGCGGCGCCGCTGACGACGACGAGCGTCGCGCCGGCCCCGAGCCTCCCAAAGCCGGCCCAGCAGCAGCATGTCGCCGCTAACGGCACGAGCGACGGCAGCGGCTCCAGCGCGGGCAGCACTAACGGCGGCAACGGCATCGCGGGCGGCAACGGGGCTACTGGGGTCAGTGCCAGCGGCGGTATCAGTGGCAACGGCGGCGGGCAGCCGCAGATGGTCAACAACATGACTGCCGCTCTCGTGACTCAGGAACTCGTCAAGGCGACGCCGACGCCAGTGAGCACGACCGGCCAGGTCACCCTGGGCAGCGTGAACGTCGTTACAAGCAGCAGTCCACCCCAGCAGAGCCACCAAACGCAAACCCAGATGCAGGTGCAGACCATGCAGGTGCAGCAACAACCACAGCAGCAGCAGCTCCAGCAGCCACAACTGCAGCAGCAGCAGCAGCAGCAGTCACGCATCAGCAGCAGCAACAGCAGGTCACGCAGCAGCAGCAACAACAACAGGTCACACAGCAACAGCAGCAGGTCACGCAGCAGCAACAACAGCAGGTCACGCAGTCGCAACAACAGGTCACACAACAGCAGCAGCAACAACAGGTCGCACAACAGCAGCAGCAACAACAGGTCACGCAGCAGCAGCAGACTACATTCATCAACCAAGTAACAAGCAATCAGGTTACCAGCAATCAGACCAATCAACTCAATGCACTGGCCAAGGTCCAAGGGGAGCATGTGAAGATTGTTTATCCAGGCAGCAGCCAGGTCATTGCAACTACTGGTGTTGTCAACGCTAACAATAAACTAACGTTCCCTGCACAGAATGTTGCCCAGCTGGCCAATGGCACCCTGGGTGTTGTCACTACCCAGACAGTGCTCCAAAGCACGTCTAACTCAGTGAGCAATGTTTCTGGGACACAGACTACTAATCAGGCCACGATAAACATGAATAAACAGACTGCTTTGGTTCTTAAGACTACTGGGGCGCCTGGTGGCATGGTTTCCGTCCCTATGTCAGTCCCAGTCTCAGTTGCCACAAATATGACTAACACAGTGCAGCAGGCAAAGGCTGGTGTCACCTCTACAATAGTGCCCAGTAACTTACAGATACTCAATGTCAATGCCATGCGACCGGGCACACCGGTGACCGGTCAGCAGGCAGGTAAACAAGTTGCTTCTAGGGTTGTCATCGGCCCGCACATGATGGGAGCAAGAGCGGGAAACCCTGGGGTATGTCCTGTATGTTACGCTTTTGTTTTTGCTAACAAATTAATATGCTTTCTGTGTGCTGCTGAATTTTTTGCGACCTCTGGGAAATCATTATTTCAAATCATAAATTCTCACAAAAATTTCAATCTTCAATTCAAAGCTTACATTAAATTAAGAATAGTAAAAAGATTACCAACTAGTTTAGTCAAAATATTTTTTTAAATACATATTTTTCTCACAATTTTAAAAAATTGGTAGGTTCTTAATATATAATTTTCCTGATACATTAGGTGCCAACAGAGTTTTGATCTGCACATAACTGAAATTTGTGATTTTGTATTGAAATAAGGATTATATCAATAATTAATCTTTTTTATGAATGAAAAGCTTGTGGTATTGGGTCTTATGTCATTTGTTCACACTTGCTTTTTGTTAACAATTGCTTTGGAATATCATGCACAGCTATTTATTTTCATGTCATTTTTAGTTTTTTTTTTTTCTTAAAATTAAGCTACACTTGACTTTAAAAAGATTTTTTTATAATTTTATTTACTTAAAAAAAGGGATATCAATAATTTATTATTAATAATGTAAGTATCTTAATAGTGATTTTAAATTTAATGATAAAATTTATTTTTTATCTATTAATTACAATTTTAATTGTTACTTTTATATAGTAAAGGTTCTGTAATATTCTATAAAATAGACAGAAAATAGTATATGAAATGAACAGTTGTAATTGTTTATATTATAAAAATATAAACATGTTTTTAATAGTATTTAATAATAATTGAGTTTTGAATCAAATAAAAGTTGTTAGAATAAATCAATTGTAACTGAGATGACAAATAAATTTAGGTTAGGTTAAGCAGTAGTATTTCTTGAATACTTATAGAGTATGTATAGAAAGATTTTATATATATATATATATAAAAAGATAAATTCTTTTACTTTGACTTTTGAAGTTTGGCTAACTGAAAATGTTACTTTTTCTAAAAAAATTATATATCTAAATTAATTTTTAAAGGAAATAGAATTTTACAGAATAAATTTTAATTTATTTTATTCTTAATTACTGTAAAAAAAAACTTTTAAATTATAAATTATTTACCTGATATGGTAAAGTACATACAAATAATTATGAAATTGTTAAATACGAAAATATCTTTTTCTTAAATTAGTTAGATTTGAACAATATTTTCATAAATTATTTACTATTTCTAGATCACGCTACAAACTCTTCAGGGTTTACAAGCTGGTACACAAGGTCACCTTCTACTGAAAACTGAGAATGGTCAATTTCAGTTACTAAGGGTAGGACCAGCCCCAACTCCTGGAACTCCTACAGGGACAGTAACTCCGAACAGCATTGCAGGCAACACAGTAGTAGCAACTCCAGGTGCTACTGGCACCACATATCGTCTAGCGTCATTGCCAGCTGTAAGTAGGCTGAACGCACAGTTCACAGGCCCACCACTCGCCACAATAAGAAAACCTATTCAGGTGACGCACACAATACCTCTAATAAGACTCGAAGTAGCCTCTTCTTAGATGTTTTTGTTCCAAACTCTTGAGTTGGAATGCTGTGACTAAGTAGAAATTTTGTGTATGTTATGTAATCGTCCTATCTGATTAAAATTTTTTCAACTATAGCATAATTCCATAATTTATTTAACAGAAAAAATAAAAGAAAATTGATGTATAAATTTTTTTGTTGACGCCTATTATATTTTGAATGTATATAAATTGAATATTTTGTACTATCTGAGATTTATAGATACAATTTATTAATATATTTACAGTTTAGTATAATTCAAAACTTTTATATTTTTTTAACTATCCATTGTAATTATAATAAAAAAAAAAAAAATGTAAGATTTATGAAAGTTTAAAAATCATAAACTTAGGAAGTTAGTGCCTAGAGCATGTTAATTTTTTTCTAAAGTACATGCATGAGAATTTTGCAAATTCACATATCTTTTTCAGCAAATTTTATTTTATATTTAGATTAAAATATATGTTGTTTATTAAATGTTTTCAAAAGTAGAGTAACTGAAAAACTACTCTTATTCTTTATATTTATTTTGCATGGCACTATTAGACAGTGAGTGACTATTTTCTGTAGTTTAAGTTAGATTCTCAATTTTGTTACAAGATAAAAATTAAAAGTAAATCAAAGTTAGTAATCATCACAATTATATAATACTTGGCACATGAATTAATTATTTAAAATTTTTTAAACTATAATTTTGTAACAACAAAATTGTATCACTGAAGATTAACACCTTTTTTAAAATTTTAGTTTTCAACATTATCCAAATAACAAATTTCAAATGAAATAGTGCACATTTCCCATTATATTAACAAAACTACGAGTCTTTACAAGGTAAAAGTGCGTTAACTATTTAAAAAAATATATATATATATAAATTATATATTTTAGAATTATATAAAATGATTTATGTAATTTAAAATAAAATGACTATATTAAAAATAATTATTAAAAAAGCCAATTTTTTATAACTCATGTGCAAAAAGCATGGAAAACTTGTTACGAATGACTTTAGCTCATTGGTTATTTCATTCATTCTTAAAATGTAATTTTTCTCCACACGGCGCATAAAGTGTGTACAGTACGCCCTGCGGGCGAAAGACAGCCTACGCATTTTACATTCCTCCTGGAGAAAAGTAGTATATGCACCACGGGAGTAAGTAAAGAATCCTTCAGATCGCATATTTGTCACCCTCGCCTTTGGCTTGGGTGACAATTATATGCGATCTAGGACATTCTTTACTTTTACTCCCTAGGTGCATAATGTACTATTAATGGTTAGAATAATTCAATACAAACTTGTTTTCTGAAGTTAAAAAGTAGATTATTAATAATAGTTGAAGTAATTAAAAACAGTTTGTATCAAAATTAGCAACTTTTTTACTTTTCTAATAACTTTTATTATACTTTTTAAAACTTTGATCAATGTCCTGAGAGTTATTCTAACCAAATACACTCTAATTTTTTAATAAATTAATTTTCTATATTATTAAATTAACAGACTGTAGCTCCTACAGTGACAACTACAACAGTAACTCCTGTAACTTCAACTATTGTTGCTGCAACAACTACAGCACCAACACCAGCTGCTACACCTGCACAACCAACTCCATCGCCGACCCAGGTAAAAGTAATAATAATCTTTTCATATAAACAGTAACCAGGTATAATAGCAATATTTAATTGAATTTAATGTTACATTATTTTATTTGAGTTTTTGACATCCTTTTAAATTATTATATGATGTAACTAAATGTTTTTAAAAATTAACTTTTAGAATTTATACGTTTATGAATTTATTGTAACTCAAATAAAGTAAAATAACATAAGAAATTCATTTTAAATTTGATATTATACTTGGGCTTATTAACTCCTATAGATAGCAAATTTTAACTTGGATTTTACTAATAAATTGCAGCGTCAAGCCACAGATAATACCAAAGAAAAGTGCCGTAAATTTTTAGCAAACTTATTAGAGTTATCTAGTCGAGAACCTAAACATGTGGAACGAAATGTTCGGACGTTAATACAAGAGTTAATTGATGTTAAAGTTGAGCCAGAAGAATTCTGTGTTAGATTAGAAAAATTATTAAATGCATCACCGCAACCATGTTTAATCGGATTCCTCAAAAAGAGTTTGCCGCTTTTACGTCAGTCACTTGTTACAAAGGAATTGGTCATTGAAGGGATACGACCTCCGCCACCAAATGTTGTTTTTTCAATTGCAACAGCAGCAACAGTTGCACAGGTAATAAATTAAAATAGTTTATAATCACATTTTAAAATACCTTTGTCACATTGTATACAAATATGTGGTAAATAATATTGTATCTGCTAATTGATATTAAATAAGGTTTTTTTTTTTAATTATTTTACCATTTTATTGAAAACTTTGTAGCAAAACCAAATCAGGCCAACTGTAGCTGTAGCACCAGCAGCCACGGTAGGCACACCTACACCTACACAAGTAGTTGCTTCCCATGCAACAGTTGCTGTATCACCAACAATAAGCACACAAGTTCGAGTAATGGCACCCCCTGCAGGAATCACTAATGTCCCAAGACCTCCACAACCAATAGTTCAACAAAGATTGGTAAGAAGCAGATTTGAACATTTGATATATAAGTTTCACTTTCAAATTTTTAATATCTTTTCTAAAGTTAAACATTTTATATATTGAAAAAGGAATTAATCTATTAGCATACTAAATTATGTTTATGTATACTCTTATAGCAAAATTCAATAGCTATTCTCCTTAAATTTTGGAAAATTTTACATTAGACCTTTATTAAAATTGGATACTATATTTTATGGTTACTGTATTTTGTAGTATTTCTAAAATACTCTTACCAATTAGTTGTTAAGTGAGCCAACAAATTAGAAACAATCTTATTGTATTATAAAAAATAATTTCAGGTTATAGTTAATTCAAAAAGCAAATAAATTGTCTATAGTTTTAAACATGTGAATAATTTTTATGTTATTTATTTTTGGTATATAATTACATCTACTTATATGCCAATAAAATATAAACATATACTAAACAAAGGAATACATTATATGTTAAATATGAAATATTTATATTTTTAAAGACTTTGGAAAAACCAGTGGCATCTTTCTTTAACAAAAAAGTAAATATATTGAATATCACATTCATTGCACGCATTATATTGCACGTTTGCTTTATTATATAGAAGTAAAAATTAAAATTTATTATTACTACTGATACTCAAATAGAACAAATTCTTTTTATGATCATGTGATTATTGAATTCAGGGAGTGTGGAAGACCAATTTAAAAATTTATAAAATACCATTAGAAATGTTTGTGTTGTTATGCTTCTTGATGTGTTTTCGTTACAATACCAGTGATGTTTATGTATAATCTAGTAAACAATATTTAGATTTTAGAAACTAACAAACTTTAATTGTTGGATAGAAAAATTCAAAATATTTGCAAAAAATTGTTTATAAGTTTATTTTGATTTGAACTTATATTAATTAATTTGAAGCATGAAATATTGCCATTAATTTCTATTTTAAATGTACCTATACACGTAAACTAATATTTCAATAAGTGACGAATATTTTTGAGTCGATGTGAACAATATAATATATCAAATTGCAATTTTTACGGTGTTTTATAGTCCCATCATTAATTCACTTGCTAAAAGCTCATTACATCACGACCATTAGTCATAGGCCTCATAATTTGAGTTGGCTTTCGCATGTATTTATGTTACGTTATTAACTGCAAAATTTTTCACAAAAGTCGTCACTAATTCTAATTATTAGATTAAGTTTTTTACTTAACTTTCATACATGTTAGGTTTTGATAAAAAATTTCTTATATAAAACAAAATGTAGTATTTTTTTTTTTTTTTCATTTTGATAGTTATAATTGTAAGTTATCTCTAAAATATATGGTTTATTCTTTAATCTGCCAATAAAATTTAAAAATTGACCGGGAAGATGATTAAACAATATAGGGAAGTACAGCTAAAAGCAACATTGATTGGATCAGTTAATTGTGACTTATGTGAGAAAAATACTTTGATTTAATTATTTCAGTTTGTATAAATGAAGATAGAAATTTTCTTTATACAGATTTCCAGGTTAACCGAAATGTTTTCTGTATCTTCGGTTCTAATTCGTGTTTTTAGAGATATTAATATTTTTTTCGCAATTTTAGGTACGCCCTGTGACAACAGTGGTCCGTCCTCCAACGACTTTTGCCGTAAAAACGACAACGGTGTCTGCAGCTGCTATTCAGCAGCAGCATCAACATCAGCCACAACATTCATCAGTGAGCACGAGTGTAACTAACACAAGCACCGGGACGGGTACGATTCGACAGCCGACTGGACCAGTGATTGTGCAGAAGTCGATGCCAATGTCACATCCCTCTAAAACGATGGTGATAACAACGCAGAATAAAACTGCTACCGCTCCTACGACATTGAACAAAGCCGCAGTGCCTTCTGTACAACCGAAACCTCTGCCTAAAGAAAAAGAGAAAAAGACTTTCTCATCAGCGGGATACACGTAAGACATCGTTTTAATAAACATAACGAAATGTTAAAAGTGTAATACATAGAATTAGAATAATTATTGAGCAATATTTATTATTATTATTTGATCATTTTAAATAGGGGCAAAAAAAGGAAAGTAATTTGTAAAACAAGTCTAATATGTTATATTATAGATTAAACTTAAAAATTCATTAATATAATTTTTTCATTTATCGCTAAGTACACCGAAAATGATCAAGTTCATTTTTTAAATTCATATTTTAATGAAGAATGATTCTTGTAATGTTTTTTTTATTAAGTCAGTCCAAATGAATAAATATACAATTATTTCAGGGGTGACGATGATATTAACGATGTGGCAGCCATGGGTGGAGTCAATCTTGCGGAAGAATCTCAAAGAATTCTCGGATCAACAAAGTTTGTTGGTACTCAAATAAGATCGTGTAAAGACGAAGTATTTCTTCACATGACACCTCTTCAACAAAAGATTAATAAAATAGGTAAAATCGCATAGATTCATGATTCTAATAAATAAATATGACTATGATTGATATAATTTGTATATGCGCATACAGTAACTAGTTATGGTTTGGAAGAACCTAATCAAGAAGTAGCGTCGTTAATTTCTCATGCCGCACAAGAGAGGCTGAAGAATTTAGTTGAAAAATTAGCTATTATTGCTGAACATAGGATAGATCTTGTAAAAGTATGTATATTGATATTTAATATATTCTACAAGCATTAAATTATAATTTTTTATTACCATGAAACAAAATAAACTTTTGTAAATAATAGAAAAATAAAATAAGATTAAGTTTTAAAAAGTGTTTAATTGATTTTAAACGTGATTTTAATATTGTTTTTTTTTGTAGGTTGATCCTAGATATGAAGTTACACAAGATGTAAGGGCACAGTTAAAGTTTTTAGAAGAATTAGATAGGGTAGAACGTAAGAGGCACGAGGAACAAGAAAGAGAAGTGCTATTAAAGGCAGCGAAAAGTCGAGCGAAAACAGAGGATCCTGAACAAGCTAAGCTCAAAGCAAAAGCGAAAGAGGTAATTTTTCTAACATGTTTCGATACAATGGAGTAAGTTCATTATTCATAGTAGTTCAATATAATTTTTTTTGATTTTATTTTTTTCTTGCAGATGCAACGGGCAGAAATGGAAGAAGCACGACAACGTGAAGCGAATCAAACAGCTTTACAAGCTATTGGACCTCGGAAAAAACCTAAACTCGACCTCGGTGGTTCGTCTGCAAATAGTTCCGGCAGCAGTGCAGGATTTAGTAGTTCGTCTGCAGGTCTGAATCGACAAATGCCTTTGCGACCACGTCTTAAAAGGGTCAACTTCCGCGACCTACTGTTTTTGCTTGAGCAAGAAAAGGAGACTTGTCGGAGCGCAACTCTTTACAAATCGTACTTGAAGTGATCATGTTGTTGTCATAATCGTCGACAGTATCATTGCTGCAGTCTTACTGCACGAGTGATTGACAATATTCGACGATAAAGAGGAATATTCACAGAGAAGTACATAAACAAACATCAAACATTTAACGAATGGACGTTTTATACTGGTGTTATTTGTACTGTTTTTTCTGTTTTTCGTTTTGAAAAGCGCCGGAGTCGCCGCCCTAGGCGTGCAATAATATGAAGGACGTTTGCGTACTACGTACAACAAATTGTCGATACTAAGCTTCCCTTATATATTTGTAAATTGACTGACAGAAGAAAAAAGTGTTTCGGGAGTGTAATATAAAACAGAGCGTTTCTTTATATTTTTGTCTTTTTTACTTCTGATTTTCTTAAATCGCAGTGATATATAATGAAAGGATAGAAAAAAGAGAATAAGTATTCCTTGATTGAAAAATTTTATTGAAATATTTTCAAATTTAAAAATATAACAATTTTGATCTAATTGATTTACCTCGAGGCTGTGGATATATATTTACTATGAAGATTGAGTAATATTTGTTGTATATTTAGTTTTCCTAATTTAATGTTAGGTAAATAATACTCAATACTTAATGTTTATTTAACGTTAAATTATTACAGTAGTGCCAACATCGTTAAAAACTATTGGAAAGAGTAAATTTAACACTTGAATAAAGTACACTAACAACTTTTAATAGTGAATTATTGTTTGTATTATATTATTATATTGTCATCAATACAAATTTTATATAAATGTAATTAATCATTTTGATATAAAAAAATCGGTTCAAGTGAATTTTTGTGTTAAATATTTGTTTACCTTACATATTTTATATTTTCAAGATTTAAAAATGTAAAACAAACCATGTAAAAATTAATTTTTGTATACTTTCTAGATGTTTACGCGAATAACAAAATAAACATCAACTTGGATCCTTAGGTAACTCAATTCCATAAAATTTTTCAATCAAAGTAAAAAGGGATTTGGTGCATACTCTTATAAGCACAACATTTTTTATTAGTATGCGCTTAAATTTAAAACAAGAGAATTGTTACAGACAACTATAACGTGAAATTGAAATAGGATATTTGTATTTCTTGAAAAAGATTTACGCAGTCTGGTTACAGAATTACATTCTTATTCATTTTCGTAAATTATTTTATTTTAAAAATCTACGTGTTTATTTTATTCTAACACTTATTTTGGACATTAGGGTTAATATCCTTTTTCTTTTCAAGTGAATAGGTATTTTTTCAGATTCAAAGAGCTATTGTGAAAGTATTGTCAAATAATTATGAATATTTTACCCATACTGTATTTAATTGTGTTGTTATAATTAACGTATTGAATCATTGCTATGAAATTATTTTGTTTTACTGAGAATTAAAATTTCAAAAACGATTTCAGAAATTTTTGTGTTGCAAAACTTTGCAACTTAAAACTAATATACTTTTCAAAAATGACGTTTGTTTATTGTGATCGTGCCGCATAATTTTGTGGATGTCGTGAAGTAACAGCCATGGAAACGTTTATGACTTACACCTAATAAAAAGTAAAAGAAAACCGTTTTAGATGGATATACCTATGGACAGATAACGAGAATATGTACCTGATTTATGTTAAAAATGATAAAGTTGCTGTTTATTTATATGCTAGTACCTAAAGCTGCATACGTTAGAAAAAAATCAATTGTAAGTCAGAAAGAAAAGCTTCTTATTTATTACACTTCTCAAACTCAAATTTCTTTCTTTATTTTTTCGCGCGGTCCTCAATAAAGTTACATTGGCGTGTTTGTCTTTGACAGTTATAGACGAAAAACTAATGCTATAACAAAAATTAAAAAATTAAAAATCCAATAACTAAACCACGTAAATGAATGATACTTTTTATAAATATAAAGTTGATATCTTTTTGAATTATAAATACTTTTTGAAGTTTTTGTAATATATTATTTATTTTAAAAAGTTAATAAATTTCGTCATCAAGAAAAAATTAAATAATATTTAATTATGTTAATTTATTAAAGTAATGTTTCGAAATAACTCAGAAACTTAGAAATAATTCATGGAATAAAGTTTATGTAAGACTTTTAAATATATATATATATATATATATATATATATATATACATATATATATATATATAAGAGTATTTAAGATGCCTTGCAAAATTTTTTCTTACGTATTTTTTGTGAAAGTAGTATTTATAATTTAGAAAGAAATTATTTCATTTTATAAAAATGTAAAATTCAATTTACTATTTATTTGACCTTTGTATCCTAATGATGTATTCATTAGACTTATTACTTCTTACTGCGTAAGTGTATGTGGTCTTTGTAACATATTGTACAGTGATAAATTTTTTACATGTACAGATATAAAGAAAAAATGAAAAAATACAAAAAACTAAGAAAAATGGAAATGACAACAACGGGAAACTCGTTGATGTGAATTTTTATTTACTAACAAATTAATTACACGATAGTATAAAGGGAAAATATTGTCATAATGTAATTATAAATGAGAGAAAATACGTTTAAAAATAAGAAATAGATGCCCGTAC
This sequence comes from Torymus flavipes, assembly GCA_030522905.1. Classification (NCBI taxonomy): domain Eukaryota; kingdom Metazoa; phylum Arthropoda; class Insecta; order Hymenoptera; family Torymidae; genus Torymus; species Torymus flavipes. The sequence continues at coordinate 21,566 of JAPYZO010002357.1, forward strand.
GTAAGTTTGCGAAACTTGGCGATATTCATATTTTGTAGGATTAGGGAAAGATATTATGCTTCCTCGCGCATGTCTGATCAGCTAGTTTATTTTGTTTTTATCAAGATAATGACACAGTTCGTTTACGATCACAATGCGCATAATTAGATTTATAACAAATGTGCTGAAAAGCATATAGGTGAATACAAGAGATAGTCGTAAGAAAAGAGATGTTTTCTACGGGTGATTCTTGTTAACAGAGTCTTTAATTTACCATCAACGAAGAAATGTTTCGTTACGTATCCAAACATTGTATATAAATCAGGGAATATTATTGTAAATTATTTTGCATATGAGTTGTAAGATATTACAAGTTCACATCATAGGACATTTCTTCTATATTCGTGCATATACGATCTACTGTACATAGTTCATATTAACTTTGGTTTAAAATTAGACGTGAGAGGAGATAAATGAGAATTAATTGTACAATATAGCAAAAATGAATATGTAACAAGTATTTCGCATTGTTTACTTTTTTCCTTTTTTACGAAAGTAAATTTGTTGGCGCTCTTAGAAATTTTGTCTTTCTTTCATTTTTCTCCACGGCTGCAAGTATTGCTTGTGTTTTTAGCGTTTATATTAAGTATTATCTCATGTATAAATTGAGATATAATAGAAATTATCTCTTGAAACTGCCACCATAGTGGGATTTTGTGAAGAACACAAAAAGGATTAAAAATGTATAAAGTTACGGTATAGCAGTTTTGGTACTGTATGCTATTTTTACAAAGTGTATTAATTAAGCAGTAGCCCAGAGAAAAATTAATAAATATGAACAAGTTCCAACTTAAACGATCATTTCAGTGATCATGTATTGTATTTTTTCTTTTTATATATAAAAATCTCTATGCTCTTTGTACATATACATTTTTGTTTCGTTAGTTCTTTATGTAAATTTTCTTTGATATTCAAAGTTGTTTTCCTAATAAAATTCTATAAATGAAATATAAGGCTAGTTTCCTTACTAAATATTGGTTAAATATCTTTTTTTATAATTTTTAAATCTACATCGTTCTAGAAAAGCCTTTTATACAATAGAAACAAAAGAAAATAAAAAAAGAGAAAAGGAAATTGCATTAGTTTTTTGCAAGATTGAATAATAAACCCTTTTCCAAGTTGAGCTAAAAAAATGCACTGAGAAATCGCTAAATCCTGCAGCTCAATCCTACGCCTGCTGGTAAGGTCCTACGTTTGCATTTTATAAATGACTCATTCATAATGAATGATTTAAAATTAAAAAAAAAGTAATGTTTTCGAACATTTCTCAAAAATACAACTAAAAATATCTATAATAACTGCTAGTTTTCTGAACGTTACAGTTTTAATAATTGTTCGTTTAGAGCGTTAATATTGCAACATTCTTCGTATTTTCGTATCCAAAAATATATTCGAAAGTTTGAGCCTAATACGTAACCCAAAGGTTGCAAACCCTTTCCTATAGTTAGATTAATTATTTTTTTATACTAACGATAAAAATTGATACTTTTGAAATGTTCTCAATAATCTCAAATGAACTACGGCAAATATGTCTTCACTGATATACAATCGCAATAGTTCACATAAACATAATTAATAAAATTAAATATACCTCGGCCAAAAACGAGCGATATCTTTCACAGCGCTCACCCATAATTTTTTTCTGGTTGCTTCTTCTGGGGCCAATATTTGCCAGGGGGTAAATTATACGAATCTCCCGACTGTCTGTACATCACCTTGGTAAAGAGGGGAACACCAGATAAGAAGATTATGTTTATCGGATGGTTCCTTGAATTCCGAACTGACATTAGCGTTGGCCCCGAGGGCTATACTACTCTCTGCCAATGTCGCTCACCTCAGGTTCATACTTTCTTGTTTCTTTCGTTGTGCGATTTTTTTCAAGTCGTTGACACCGGACGTTTGTTTAAATGTATAAGTAGCCTTTGGTTTAAGATTAATTAATTTTAATGAAATATTGAGATATTCAAGAACGCGTGTAGTAAATGTTTTTCTATCAGATATTTTGCGGCTGCGAATTTTCTTCCTAATCCCTTTTCCACTGGTACAAAATAATATTGCATTTATGCATTAATACTGTTCAGAGATGCATATATATTAATAAACCATTACTTGCGGGGCAACAATAAATAGCGCTTGACTTTTTAAAAGTACGCGCGTTGCGGAATATCAATGCTTGAACAAGACCTTGGGTGGTTGGAGGGCAAGCGAATTCGTGCTTTATAAAGGGAACTTTTTTTTTATTAATACTCTCGGTCAACATTCAACATTGCATTGCTTTTCATAAACTTTTTTGGATATAGTAAATTCCACTGAATTGAACTGAACTAAAGAACAGTTAACTTTCATAATATTATATATAAAAAACAGCGCTGCTATATCTACAAAAGATTTTATAATAAACATAAGTTTTGTTAATTCACTTTGAGTTTTTTATTCACGACTCCCCCCATTATGGCCACTTTTTTTACCTTAAAAGCGAGACAAAAGTAGCCTTTGATTCCCATAATAATCCATTGTTCTCTGTTAAGCGGCAATAATGGTCATTATTCCCTGTTAAGGGGGCATAATGGTCGTTATTCCCTGTTTAACGGGAATAATGGCCATTATTTCCCTATTTGATGGGTATAATAGCCATTACGTCTCTGTCATTTTTTTTTTTGACTCAATAAAATTTTAATTGGGCAGTAAATTCACCCGCGGGACGAATTTGCGACTTCTTTAGTCCCTTGTTGCATAATGTACTATCATTGCATGAAACAATTTTTCTCAACTCAGGCATAAAATAGAGTCCTTTTCACGTGTGAAAGAAGAAGAGAAAATTTCGCATTTCGAGCGCATTTTATGAATGTGGTAAGAATCTTATAGACACGTTTTTGGCTTTTCTTCAACTGTAACTTCACTACAGTATCTCCCTTAATATTAATAAAAGAACCTATTGTAACTAATTATTTCCCTGCTAAATGTTAAATTCAATTTTTACACATATTTTATGTTTTTCATTATTGAAATATTAGTTATACATAGCGTGTGTAATAGGTACCCTTTTAGACACAAAATATTGTTAAAAGTGGACTCGATTTTTAACTGTGCATTAAAACTTTTACGTACAAGTCAAAGTTTGCTGGAATAACGATCTGTCGTAGATATACCATAAAAAAAACTCTACTTCATCGTTGATATTGATTGCATGTGAATATATATATATACATAAATGTTTGTAACACACTTTTTTATTTATAAAACCGAAAAAGTCAAATAATCTAACAGACGTGAAACTTCAAAACTCCGCCCAAACCAAGCGATTATTTCCTTCATTCCAAAATAGAATTCCGAATTCGTCAGTGAACTCAACATTTAAACATTTCAGTGCGTTCTACGCACAGCAGCTAATAACATAATCTCAATTCGTTTCCGGCTCGCTCAGATTATTAATATCCCGCATTCGTGCACACACACACGCACACACATACACATTCCTACTCGCTCAATAATTTATCCATGCGCATTGCGCTCATATCCCACTCGTTGTTTGTTCATATATTTCAGAACAATAAATATTAACACAACCTTATCCGTCCTCTCTCCCTTTTTCTCTCTTTCGTTTCGGAACGCGCGCGCGCTCTCTTGCGCTACCTCTCCCTCTTTCTCTCGGAGCGGCGCGAATTGCCGGAGGGCCGATCCAGAAATGGAATATAATCAGGCGAGCGCTTCGCTCGGCAGGTTCGAGGGATGACAGCCCGGGGCGAGCGGCCGCCCGCGGGGCCCCTCCGCGCCACAGAGCCAGAAGAGAGACAGCGAACGAGAGAGAGAAAGCCTTGGCGCTGCGCGAGAGAGCGCGGATATTGAGTTCAGCGCGCGGGTAGCCATGGAAACGGGCCCCGTGGCACCGACGTTTGTACGCTGCCGAGAGCGTCGAGCGAGGCAGAGAGAGAGAGAGAGAGAGAGAGAGAGAGAGAGAGAGAGAGAGAGAGAGAGAGAGAGAGAGAGAGAGAGAGCGAGAGAGATGCGCGGTAATGTTCGACCCCCACCAGCGCGAGCGCGCGCCTCCTGACCCCCGCGGGCTGGTCCTCTTTTTTCGTATATATATACCTATATGGTGCGCACGCTGGTCTCTCCCTCTCTCTCTTTTGAGGTCTCCATTTTTTAGCTATAGCTCGACTACATATAGGTAACGCGCGTGTCCTGCTATGCTCCGCAGGTGTCGCCGCGAGGTGACAGCTATGAAATGCAATGATGTCTTTTCCCTGGAATTTCAGCGTTTTTCGTGATATCATATGCGGGCACATGGTATCTATGGCAAATAACGAAAGTTTGTAATTGGGAAGATCGTTCTTTTTATCTAGCTTGGAAGTCTGTCTTAACGACGTCAGCTGACGAGAGCGAAGATCGTTATAGTTTTACCTGTTCTTTTAGTCAAAAGCTTTAAAACTGGCTTTGAAGTTTCTTTTGTATACGATATTTTCTGTTCTTGTGGAATTATGTTTATTCAGTAAAATGTTTTAAATCTAAAGAAGTATATTAAAGAGAGGCTTTTAGATTCTTTCTGGATAGCTTTCATTTGCGAACTTTTGCAAAAGCTGTGCTGCATCAGTAAATAACGTTATTTACTGTTTACACGTTTGTATTTAGCTTTATAGTCTTGATGGACTTGACTTTCAAATATAGCAACACACATACTTTTCATTTAAAAAAACCTTTTTTACATGATCATTGCTGCCGAAATCAGATATATGGATTCTGCTACTAACGTGTATAGACTCTCTCATACAACTTTTTCGGCATTTATTGTTCCTTGATGTTTTTCCATTCGGCTTTATTGATTTCCCCGATGTAAATATTTCTAGTACAAAAATGAAGTATATGTATTAATCGAAAAATATTTTTCATAAATACACTGAAATTATGAATAAATTAAAGAGAAAATCAGAAAATATATCTTATTATGATACTATTTTAAATTAATTTTTTTGTTTTTCTTTTTAAAAGTAACGTTCTGTATTTCTAACTATTTTATATGCTCTGTATTAAATTTTGATGATTTCCCTACGTATCGTAAAAATAGTATAGATTGGATTCTATAATAAGTAGATGTGTCCTCGGTCTAGTCAGACATTAAAAGACTGTATTGTAAAGTAGTAAATGAAGAATTTTTAACTATTTTACTTTTCAGGTGTTTCTTACAAGAAGTTTTTATCCAATAATTTTAACTGTAGTATAGCAAAAACAGCATTAACATTAATAACGGATTAGTGGGATGGCATAATAAATGCGTGCGTTAGCAGAAGATTGAAAAAAACCAAATACGCAGTAATAAATGTTTTTATTATGGTCAATTCTGATCATACTTATATAGTAGATACATCTGTTAAATGTCATACTGACATTTTTATTTGTTTGTCGTATTTATAAGTATACCTTGCCACCTAAAGTCTAGCAAATCGCATTCAAAGCAAAGCATTTGTTCAACTTAGTACACTCGGTATATTAACATTGATCAGATACCTTCATCTCAATTTTTCATGACATAACGTCTTTAATGAATTTCTATAATTTTTATATCTGATTAATTTCATGAGATCAAAAACCTTACTTTAGGTCTATAACAATCGACTCAGTTTCGTTGTTTTCATTTTCTTTCGAACCTTTCTAATAGAGAGCATAAACTCATGTCAACTCTATATTTATTATATATATATATATTAGTCGCACGTATTTTCGTTTCAATTTTCACAAATATATGAATGTATATTTACACAGTAAGTAGCACTGTCAATAATTTCATACACGAATTTACAGGCTTGATTTATAGGCGGATGATGTCCGAACGGGTAATTTTTCTTAATTTTTGATTATATTAAAATTCGTACGTTTATTTCATATCCTTACCAATCTTCTTATTTTTTTTACATTATATACGATCGTTATATATGCCATTTCATTTGTAAAATATTTTTTATTTTACTTTGTAAATTTTGTTATAAGTATCGTAGAAATGGGAAACGTATAAGACCAGTTTTGTTAAATCGATAGAGCAATGGAGACCTTAAATTATTTTATAATTTCAATTTCATGTACATGCTTATGTTACATTAAAAGTTATACAACTTTTTAATAATATTTGCAATCGAAAAAACTAGAAAAATTAGATAAAAATGAAAGTGTGAGTTCATAAGAATTGTATATGTTTGTATTGATTTTTATAAAAAATGTTTTAAATAATATTAATATAAAATAATAATATTTAGAATGTAAAATAAGAAAATAAATATTAGAAAAATTTCAGAACGCCCGTAAAGATTAAAAAACGATCGAACTCTCATATATATATATATTATGTATTTTTCCGTTCATGTTTCAGCATCAGTGAAGCTCGCGAATCGAATGAAACTTACTCGAGTTGAAAGTCAATCTATATACACATTAAAATTTTATTTTCTGCATGGTTCAGCTTTAATCATGTGTTATGCGCAAGAATAGGATTTACATTTTTGAAAAGAGGATATTATTTTTTCCATTAAATAAAAAATCAGGATTATTCATAGCAATTATAGCGTCATACAAATATTAAGTGATGTTTTGGCAATCTATATTGATTTCATGAATGTTTTTGAAATTAACTATAAAAAGATACTTAATATTTGTACAATGTTTGGATAAAAATCGAATTTGAATTGTTACTGGAAACATATTGGATTGAATATGAATTTTTATTTTAAAAATTTTAAGTCGATTCTGGACCTATTCAATCGACAATTGTCATACTACCCATGACTATAATAAAAAATTGGCCCTGCAACGAACCATCAGAACATGTGACATCGCTCATTGCATTGACGTCCATGCTACTATAAATAATTAACAATAACGATTAATTAGACATGTGGAATCTCCGTTATTTAAAATGCTTTTACTTTGATGGGATGATTTGATGGGACAATGGCTTCAACTCTAATAACGTTATTTAAACCATTTGATAAATTATTAATAAACTCAAATACAAAAGTTAGTGCATTATTATATACCTACTCATTTTTCTTACAAAACTTACGTTGGTTATCATCATGGTGTGCTATATTCAATAGTCATCGTTTATAACAAAATAAATTTTATATTTTACATAAATAAAAGATAAATGATATATTATTCATTATTTACAAATACAGCGCGTATCAGATATATATTTCCTCGTCGACGCGTAAATTATAAAAATTCAAATGATTTCCTTTTGGAAATTTAATCGAAACGATGTATAGCTCTTCCAACCATCCGATCGCAATTTTCACACAAAGGATCGCGTATTATAATTTCGCTGATTATTCATATTCAGAGCATGCACAAAACAGACGGCATTTTATTAATCTTACAAGATACAATAATGTATATAGATAATATTTACACTTCCATAAAGCAAAACAAAATAAATAATTTCTCCAAAGATCCCCCAAACGAAACGTCATCATATCAAAAAAGAAACAATAAATTAATTTCCGTACAACATCCCATCAGTTATACACCATTCCGCATACAATATATCACGCGCTCACTCGCCCTCGCCGTCTCTTCGTAACCTCATGAGCGCCCTGGCGCGCTGTCTATCCCCAGGCCTTTCATTCACTGTCGTCGTCGTCGTCGTTGCCTCAGCCTCGCTGCTGCGTCAGGTGTTGTTGAGCGCCACGAGGGACTGCCTAACGAACAAATACTCGGAGAACTGCTGGCCCTCAACGCCACCACCGTTGCTCGCCGCGACGCGGAATCCCGCGTTCAAAAGCCTCGTGATGGCCTGGACGCTGTTGAGCTTGCAGTAACCATTCAGGGGGAACCTTATGACATGTCGAGCGTCCTGTTGGTGCCAAGCGACACCGCTGCGCGCTTCCAGTACCGCCTGCGTCGTCTCGGGGAAGACCTCGTCGAGAAGGGCTCGACCGCCGGAGAGCATGACGCGCTCGCCGAGGTCAGGACTGACGTGGAGCGCGACGCACTCGTAGGTGGGCTCGCTCGTGGCGCGCTGCTGGGATTTCAAGCTATCGTGGTGGTGGTGGTGGTCGCCGCGGAGTGGAGTGGACGGGTTCGAGCCGCCGATGTTGTTCGAGCTTGCGCCTCGGTGGTGATGGTGGTGGTGGTGAAGACCTGTCTGGTCGGGCGGTGGGCTTGGTGTGCTCGATGAGGGCGCGCCGCCGTTCTTTATGCGCTCTTTCTTCATCTGCTCGAGCTGGCGGATCATTGCTGCAGGGGCAGAGAATGAGAGGGCGAAAGGTAAGGAATTGGTATATAGGCTATTATTGTCATGTGAAATTATTTTTTAAAGGACGTTCACCAGCTCAACTTCATCAATATTCCAAAAATTTTGACTTAAAAACATTATTTATGGTGGAAACATTTCACAAGTCTCTATACACTACTCCGAAAATAATAAAAAATGACGGTGTAAGGAAAAAGGTGTCAATACGGTATTTGAAATGAATACCACTTACGCGGCGTGACTATATGTATAAATATAAGATATACAAATAACATGGAGTTTTATATTTATTTTGCTATTATGTCTCTGAAATTAATACCATTTTATACCTCTTGATTTCTAGTTTTATGCCTCACGGTTGAAAAAAAAAACCACAAAGAAAGATTTTTTTACAGTAAATCAAAATTTATTTTTTAAACGAAAACTGAAACTTTAAAGTCAAATATTTCTATTTTGAATACCGCTTTGGATGCCGGACTTTGAAGCATGTGCCTACTAAGGGCACTAAATTAAGCTTTCTCAACAAGTTTCACAAAAATCAGAAGACATATATGATTTTTCGGAGAACATCCTTAAAAAGCCTCGCGCGAAAAAGTATACAATCTTTTTCGAAGATTATACTACTATTATATTATAGTTATATGAGATTAAAAAGACATAACTATTTTATATTATGATACTTACGACCAATATCAAAATATCGCGCTTCCTCGAGTAGCAAATCGAGATCGGCAAAGTTCTCGGGTATCAGGAGTCGCGAGTTCCGCATGAAATTCAGTATGTGTCTGAACATCCCACCGTCCCTGTCGATGAAGTAGTGCTGCTTCAACGAGTCCAGGACTATGGGGATACTGCCGTTGAACAGTTTCGCTAGCCTCGAATCGGGGTATCTGAAGCAGAAAATAAAAATAAAACTTTTAATATACACGTTGTAGCAACTATATAGAATTAATCACTTCCATCACGTTCCTGAAAATCCGAAAAAGTACAACCATCGTTTGTACGACAAATTACACAGAGAACCGTCGAGGAGAACGTTTAGCACGCCCGGGAGCTCTCGTGTGTAATTCCAGACATTTCGGCGGACGTGAGCGAGTGCAGGTGACCGCGCCGCTGCTGCGTATATATATAAGTATCGGCACCTGTCTCAAAAGCACCGCGGGCCACGTAGCCCATCATAGCCCCCGCGGGGTTTGTACACGGCAGCTGCCTCTCGAGGAGCCCTTTATTATTTCTTTAATTGACAAAGCGGGTCGTTGCGGCGATGTGTGTCTACTACTGGTGCGGAGAAAAGAGAAAAATATTGCGGTTATCGGGATTGATGGGTAGGATTGAATTTATTGATTTAGTTGTAGTTTTATTTTATAAGAAATAAACATTTAACTTTGATTTTTAGTAATGTATACGATAAATATAACTTTATTTTTCCTCGAATCTTAATATTTCCATAAAAACTGTAATATTAGAACTTGCAAGTGACACTAATATAAATGACGACTACCTAACGTTAGTTTTAACTCGTAGCCAAACGCGAGTCGCGACGCACTAGAAGTGTGCGCAATCACAGCATAATGACGCTTACATGGTATATTTCTGAGGCAAATTGTTATCCACGGGTAATCGCTGTTTCCGACATACGTTTTTGTCGATCAGCGCAGAGGGGAAATGGTTCTTTGGATGACAAAAACAAGCGTCTGTACAATCTGTCATCATTAGCTTGTATAGTAAGTTTTTCACTTGCATTACATTCATAGAGAAAGTACGCAGTAATTGAGTATGCGAATTCGATTAAGGTTGGATTTGGTGGATGATTGGGAAAATATATATAGTTAAAAAAAAGTAAGTAAGATCTAGTGATACTAATTTCCATTTGAGGCTGCAATTTTTGTGTTTACATCATTATTTACATCTGGTATAATAAATGAAATGATTGAAAATACTACTGGTTTCAAATTATTTATACTTTCTTTTGAAAAAATATAATATTCCGATATAAAAATTATAGGTAATTTGAAGTTTGGAAATCGTGTAGTGCAATATCCATATCTTTAATTTACAATTTACACCCTTTATAAAAATATATTATCCATTCGCATCCAATATATGCAAAATAATACACTAAAACAACTTCGGCAACAACTAAATAAAATGAAACAAAAAATTTCCTTCTTTTCATACAAAGATACATCATCTAAAATCCAATATAATACAATCATTATTCACAATTCGTACCCACATTTTATCCATTTTCCATTTTTCCATCTTTTCCATCCACCGCATCGCGGGCAACGAAAATCCCTCATCATTGTCATACCGTACCCATTACACTCGAGCGTGAGTCACTCTCAAGGCTGTCTCGTGGAGAGGACCGCGCCTCGGAGGTCATCTCTCTCTTTCTCTCGCGTACGGCAGGTATATACGCGCGAATTACGACTCTCCGAAGGTGCGAAAGATAGCGCATTTGAAGGCACGCGCGCTCGTGCTTTTATTAGTCTTTGTCTCGCGCGATGATAAATCACTCGTGATGTTCGACGATAATTTAATATATTCGAGTTTTTTCGTCACGTTGATTTTGAAAGTGAGTTTTCGTTTTGCAGGAATATGGGTTTTGGTTTCATAATTAACTATGTACATGTATACTTGCTTTTTCAGGAATGTTTTGGTGAAGACACATGACAGTTAAATAAATGACTATATGGAAAATTTCATTTTTTAGTGCGAATACTTACTCACCATTTCACGGTATATATAAAATATATGTTTGCTAGGTAGTTGGTCTAGTTATGTACATTTGGGATGTGATTTATTAAAATCTCCGTAGTTTTAAAATTTGCACGGACCACGTTATTGTAAATTTTATCCATAGATGAATAAGACAATGAGCTAGAGGCCAACTATATATGAATTTGTTCTCGCGCGATCGCGAAATACACTTTTTTTTCGCTTATTACAATTGTCGGCTTATCTTAAAGGGACGTCAGATCCTAGCCATTATGCTGTCAATATACCTTATTTATTTCGACCTGCATGAATACGTATAGGCTTGGCTTTTTATGGTTCCCAAGAAAATAGCTGCCCGAGATTGTAAAATATTTTTGCCTGAGCTATATACACGTCTTATATATAAAAATGACTTGTTATTTTACTATAAAAAATTACCCATTGTCGCAAAATTTTAAAGAATTAACATTACATCGACCGTCTATCATTCTTATCAACGTATCAAAAAATCGAACCCCTCAACACGGGGTCACAAAACGAAAACGACAGCACGAGCTCCGCTCAAAAACGAGCGACGGGGATCACTCACAGGCGCGCAAAACTCAGCCCGCGGTGCGCACTCCCACCCTGCCCCCAACTGCGCGAGCGCGCGTACACATATCTCTTTAATCTGCCGCGCTCTCTGGGCTCGCGGAAAAAATCGTCCCACGACTCCTCACGTATACACACACACCCACCCACATACATATATCCACCGCGTCTCTCGAAATCCGCGGGAGAGCAAAGGCGCGCGCTCGCGCAGACCGCCGCGAGCTAAAAAACAAAAGCAGCGAGCGGAAGAGAGAGAGAGAGAGAGAGAGACGAAGGCTCGCCTTCGCCGTGGAGTTGCCGGAGGCGACTCCGGGGTAGCTCCGTGCTGCGCTGCCGCCGCTGCGCGAGAGACTCGCCCGGGGCCGCACGAGCCCGTCATTATTATACGCTATCGCGCCGAAGAGGAGGGTATGGGAACCGGCCCCCGGGCACGTACCCTTATATATACCTCTCTCTCTCTCTCTCTCTCGCCCGCGCGAGCGCGTTGTTCCATAACGCACACGGGGTGGGAGGACGCGCGGAGAAAAGAAACTGCGGGATAGAAGGCGGAAAGGAGAAAATAAGAGAGAGGGAGAGATAAGGACGGGGGAGGGCGAAAAATCGTGATGTAACGAGAGGTAGGGAGGAACAATGTATGCACATCGAAAGAGAGAGCTGAATTCGCTCGGTCGCCGCGCGTACCTTATATAGGGTATGTTATTTGCGGCGCTGAAATTAGCGGGTGACGGATGAGGAAGACCGGAGTGGCGGTTGAAGGATATTTCGTCGATATACTTAAAGAATATCATTAGTATACAAAAAAGGAGTGTTCATATAAGGGCTGTTTTTTGCCCACCTGTAAAAAAGTAACCATTTTTATTTTGTTATTAAGGTTTTATTTGATTTGATAAAGTAATCAATTTGAAGACGAAAGGATTACTTGGTTTGGGTATGGGAGAGTCAGAAAGATTGCATTTTAACTTTTACGATGAAAAGCTATTAACCTGTAGAGGATTGGCATTAAGGGTACATAATCATTCTAAGAAAATGCATAAAACAGACATCTTATATATAATAGATTAAAAGGTTGAGATGAGTACGGTTTTGGTAAAATCCTCATTTCCAATTGGACCCACACAACAATCCGGGTCAGTTCGTCTTCAAATTGATTTATACTGTATCGAATAAGACTTCAATATCGAAAAAAAAAATCATTAATTTTTTACAGGTGGGCAAAAAACGTAGTATTATAATTATTGTGTCACGAATTAATATTATTTTTGTGACAGACAGTTTAGGTTGATTGATAATTAGCGTAGTATTTCAATTATTAAAATAAATCGCTAAATATAATCATGTTTTATTTTTAATTGACACTAAAATTGTTTTATATCCTCCAAACTTAACCTTACATCCGTATATTACGTAATCGCGAAATATTCACATAGATTAAACAATGTAACTTTGTAAAACACTATGTAACATTATACGCACAAAAGCCATCTATTAACGTTAATCCCGTAATTACGTACAACATTGTACCTCACGCTCGCTCATATACGCGACGCATATTATACGTCGGAAAGCTCGTATCCGCTAGCGCCCAATGTATGTACTCGCGAAAGGCTGTAAAAACTCAAATAAAGATCGTGTAATGAAAGAGCACGTCGATTGTCGCGCGTTAAAAGGGAACCGAGAAAATTTATAGTTGCACCTTTTACGGAAAGCCGCGCTCGGGCGAAGGTTGCGAAAAGAGAGTGTACGAGGAGAGATAAAGTACAATGGACGCTTGCATGCGGAGAGAAAAAGCAGGAGAGAGAGAGGAGAGGCGAAACAACGAGGAAAGATTGATTGAGATATTTATTACGCGATAGCCCGAACTTGAGGCATGGCCTGCATTTGCATTGAGAATAGCGACGAGGTTTAGGTGAAAAAGGGATGCTCGTTTAATGTGGTCTACAGACTATGCATAAAATATCTATATATATATTGTAAGCGACCTTATATCTTGCTACTTTTCAGAGAATACTATAAAATAATATTACTTAAACACCGACATAGAAAACTTCCTTTTACTCGTATACCGTACTTATTCGCACCGTAATTGGCCGCAATGCTATCTCGAACGATCCAATAAACAGCTGCGCACGAACACCATATCTCGAGAGCCGACAATAGGCCAGAAATTAACACCTCGTAATCATTTCACCTTCTGCGCTCCCTCCTCCGCCCCCTATACACCGCACCGCCAAGACCCCCGTCCGCGCAAAAAGAGGAAGAGGAAAAGAATCCGCTGCTGCCGCGAGGCACTTCGCGCTGCAGCCTCGAAGAATTGAGAGAAGGGCCGAAGGACGAGAGACGAACGAAACACGTCGCGGAGGAGGACGCGCGCCCGCGCTGGGAAAGGACAGGAGTATAGTGGGAGTATAAGAAGGAGGAGGGAAAAAACGGGACCGGGGGCGGAGGAGAGAGAGAAAGAGCCGTGATTACCTCGGGCGATTTCTGGGGCCCCGCCGCGTGTTGCACTGTGGCCGATCCCCGGGTCAGATCCTCGCTCGCGCGCTATGGGAAAACGCTAAGCGATCGGCTCACATCACTCGGATTCCTCTCTCTCTCTCTATCTCTCTCTCTCCCTGTTGTGCTCTGTTTTCGCGTGCGCGGACGCGAACGCACCTTGTGTGCACCTTGGATTTATGTGTGCACGAGGGCCTATACGTGTGTGAGAGAGATCG
>JAPYZO010002358.1:0-32300 GCA_030522905.1 Torymus flavipes
CCGAGCGGATTTCACCTGGCCCCGCGTTCGCGCTCCCGCTGCGACGCGCCGATTATACGTTTGCGACCATTAATATGCGCTGCCGCGTGGCGTGGCGGCCCCGAGGCCCTGCGTCACTGGGTCGACTCGTCCCGCGCGCATATACGGTCTAGGGCCCGCGTGTATGCGAGTGCTATCATTTATCATGAGCGCGGCGGGCACGGCTCTGAGTCGTGCGCGCTTTGCCGACGGCGCAACGGCCTTTCGAGTGCTGCATATGCGCTGTATTGTGCTATGGGTGAGCCAAGCGCAAGTGTTTTTTTAGTGTTGGGAGTTGCAGAATGGTGGGAAGGGTCGTAGAGTGTATGGAGGATTTTGTATGTAGGTTTTGGATAGTATATATAATGTTGTCGGATATGTGAGGTAGGACTCAGGTGAGGGGATAGTACGTTTTTTTATAGAAATTATTAGATGAATTGTTGGCAACTTATAATAATATACGTAAGCATATTCTTTGGAGGTGAAGGTTGAAATCCTCATTAGAATAAAAACAATTATGTTTGTCTTGCCTATCAGTCTGTAACCACTGAAAAAGCTAACTACCTCTAACACAAATTTTCCACATCAGTTCTATATTTTATACATAAATAATCTACAATACTTCAACAATATATTTCTTTTATATATTAGCACGAGAATTTTCAAAGAATTTTAATGCCGAACACATCGCTAAAATCTTTTCATCAGTTAAATTTAGCGCTGTGACACACCAATTTGTTTCGGGCCTTATAACAATCTCGCCCAACATATCTCTCTCGCAGGCGCGCGCGCGGTCAAGAACCGAAATGAGTCTCGGCCGGGCCCGTGAGTGTGCGATCCAACGACCCCGCAAAGGGAAAAGCAAAAGCCCCGCCGAAAAATATCTCGTCCCGACGGCTTCCGCGAGATCCCCGAAACGCCTCTTCATCCTCCGGCTCCGCGCGACTCCCGGATCTTGATCTCCCTCGTGTATGCTCCGCGTAGCATGTACCCGGTATAGAACTGAGCGATGCTTTATGAGCCCTCGATGAAATCGACTCTCTCCTTCTCTGAGAGAGACAGTCTATACATACGCATGTATATATACACTGCATATGACGACGATTTGACGCGAGAAATATAATATATTAACGCGGAGGTAGAAAGAGGCGCGTCTAGCGTTCTTGTCAGTTTAGAGACAAAGTAATTACTCGGCTCGCGCGCGCTCGCGTAAGTTATTGCGCACGGCCGATTAAATCGTCGGACACGAGAGGACGAGCTATGAATCGTCCGATGTACACGCGTGTAAACGCGTATATATACGCGAGTGTTTCCGCGAAGCGAGAGGCGATTATGTTTCGTCGCGCCCGGCGAGGCCGACGTCTTACTTGCGTGTCGTTATGCGCGGTATTCGTAATTTCTCGGCCCCGAGAGGTGGATCGCGGCCCAAGGAGCGCGCGATGTTTTACGATAGAACACGGTTGTGGGATCGCTGCGAGCGCGCGCTGTGGCATTCGCACGGATAATATATTACTCGCGGAGGAATTTAGCGATAATTTTACGTAATCCTGACAGTTATTGGTTTTTGAGTTTGAATTTTTGGAAAATTTCTTGCTCGATCTTGCTGTTGGTTTAGTAATTGAGTGATCTAAGAACTTTATTCGCTAAGGTTAATAATTAATAAATGTTGTTTTAGTTTATTAGCTTTCTTGGACTAGATTGAAATATATATAGGAGCAATTGAAAATGGTTAGTTGAATATGAATCAAGTTTTCTTCAGGAAATCATATCAAACTGCCATCTTTACAAGATCACTAAACATCGTCTAATAAAATATTTTATAGCTCAAAATGGTCGCGTAAATGTTCTTATATTTAATCTTGCAGATCTTAATGAGTATGCATATGTTTGAGTTATGCATAGAGTATAAATTAGCATTAATATCGTACCAGTTCATCTATAAATTAATTTCCATATAGGACAAGATTTCCATGCAAAAAATAGATTTAACATTGATTAATATTGGATATTCATTTGCTTTCCAACCTTTTTTTCCTTATTTCAGAATAATTATTGCGAAGCAAATTAGTTTAAGAGAATCTTTAGATTTCAAAATGTTATGTAATGTTTGATATTGAAAATTAAAATGTCAAACATTATAGATATTATATCAGTTTACGTTATAGCTCATATTACTGGCTTCTCATTTATGCTTTTTTCACGAAAAATAAAATAAACAAATTTCAAACTAATTTCAACAAACCTGTAACCTTCGTATATACAGAGAAGTATTTCCAATAGCCTGGCATTATGATTTATACTGTCAACATTAAAATAACGCTGGCTACTTCAGCATCCTCGTGCAACAACACAAACCCCGAGCATTCCACCAGAGCTCTCGCTCGTATAACAGCCTATATACCCTATGGCTCGGCGAAAAAGCCGATCGTCCGAGCGCTCGTCCGTAGGCTCCTAATGAGCTCGCCCGCAGAAACGTTGTTATACAGCGTGGAATATTAGTCCGCGGCGTGTATATACCCCTTCTGCAACACAGACACAGCAGCAGCAGCTTTCAAAAGGCGAAGGGGGCATATACCTGTCTCGGGACCTCTGGGGGCATCCGCATTAATTCCTCTCTTCTACGGGACGGCTATACGCGCGCGGCGGGACCGCGAGTGATTTAGTAACTCGCTTCTTATTTTTCGCTCTCTCTCTCAGACAGACAGAACGAACGAAAGAGAGGGAGAGCGCGCGTCAATATGTTAATCCGCGAATATAATCCCGCCGTGGAGAATGCGAAGGAGCGAGGGAACGAGGTTATTAAGGCCGAATGCGCTGGCTGCGGCTCTATGAGGCGACGTTACGCGCGAGCGTACGTCGTAAATATGAAATATCGAAGGGCCAATTCTTTCGGTTTGCTATATGTATATGTATACAGCAACGATCGTCCGCTCGATTTACCCCTGCGCCCAATTAGGCCCTTGTATTTTTTAGCGATTTTTACGACGCGCTCAGACACCGCCGCCGCCGCCGAGTCATTCTGTTCCGTATGGCGGTAGAGTGCGCTCGATTATTTTCGGGATATCAGCGGCGAGGTTTCGGATCGTTGGATTTTCGGCGAGGCAATTTTGTGCACGTGAGAATCGCGCCTCTGCGGAGAATATCGATTTTTAAATAAGCGCGCGCGAGCGGTCGTCCGCCTCGTGTGTCGTTTTGCTCGCGCTAAAACTTATGTAATTATTTCCTTTATGCGGGTATTCCCGAGCCGTTTGCTCGTTTACGAGAAGGGATTATATGCGTGTGTAATGCGCTTGATTCGTCGTGGATGAAATTTGTGCGATAAGCTTATATGAGAGGTGCAGGTGCGGCAAATTTTTAATTGACCGAGATGTAGATATAGCGCTCTCAAGTGGTAACAGACAGCATGAGCAGCCGCATCACGCGTGTATCGCTTTCTTTTATCTCTCTTACATTTTTAATATTTATAAAGATATTATTTTTTATATTTAGACTAAAGATTTTACTGTTATTGTTTAAAAATGGATATTGTGAAATAATACATTTTATAAAACGTTGAAAATTAATTACATATTTAATACAGTTTACTTATACTTAAGCGCATTTCGAATTAATGTATATAAATAACAATACCGGATTTTCGAATTATTCACAGTTATCCATTACATCCCACGTAAGACACCGGCGGTCGTTAATTCAATTCTTATGCCAACCGCATAATGTAACTTATAAAACTGTATTTCCTTATGAATAAAATCTCCCGTGCGCGAGCCCATCATAAAAACGATTGAAGCTCGTAATAAACGAGCCAAAATCACCTCTCGCGCGAGCGAGACCCGCGAGCGAAACGCTGCAGCCGCACTCTACGGGCGGGAGAGCAGCAAGTCCGAAAAGCGAGCAAAAGGAAAGCAAAGAGCCAAAACAACAATAACTTACAAGCCACCTTTTCCCCGAAGTCTAACATGAATCGAGGTGGAAAAGAAAGGGGGACGTTGAACCGAATCGAGACCAGCTTCTTCTCGAGCGAGCGAATGAAGAACAAGAAAAGAAGCGGCGAAGGAAAAAAGGAGAAGCGAAAAAATTGGAAGACACGCGCGAGCGAGCGAGCGAAAGCGAGAGAGAAGGCAAAACCGAGAAAGATAGACATACGTATATATATATATACGCGCGCGTAATAAAATAAAAGACAGAAGTCCCTCTCCGGCTGCTCGCTCGCACTCGGGAGGGATTTTTCGAAAAGGAAATTATAAAAGTCGGACTGGAAATGAGAGGGTCGGCAATAAAGAGGGATGTTTACGAGACATCGGCTCCCGGTGCGCGCAGCCAGCCAGCCAGCAACGCCGGGGGAACGCCGTGACATCCCCCTCCTCGGTTGTTTATCGAGTCCAACGGGAATCCGGGAGATAATATCGTGCGCGCCATACAGCGCGAAACGAGGAGGAGTAGCACACGCGGACGAGCTACTCCTGCAGCAGCAGCTTCTTCGTTCGTTATACGCGCCGATTCGCCGAACCTATATCGACTTTGCGCGCGCGCGCGGATTCTGCGTTGGGACGATATTTAAGAGAGATGATAGCGCCGCCCGCGACAAATAAGAATCGCGCGTATAAGTTGGGGTTGGAAGATATGCTACGCAGAATGTTATGCGGTGTGTATATAGGGAAGTTATGTGACACTCGGGGTCTGAGGTGTTTATATCAGCCGAGGGAGTTTTTGGGATTTGTTTTTGGATGTGGTGCTTTTGAAGTATGAGTTTTCACTGATGAGGCGCGGTGGGTTCGTAGATGTTTATATGAGCTTACACTGTAATTTTGATGGGAGCTTCTTTTGGGTAGATTTTGTGATAAATGAATATAGCGAAGTTGAATAATACTTCGAATGTTAAAATTTTCCTTTGTCGGAGCTTAATTGGATTTACGTAAATATATAACTACGTTACATCGCTATAATTAAAGGACAATACAGTAGAAATAAACGGAATAACAAGTCCTTACCGATATAGCCATCATCAACCTGGAAAATTTAAGACACCTGTCAGACGAGTCGTATTAATACCCTAAATCTTCCCACCCAATTAATTACCATCTTCCACTCCGTCGATCACGACAGCACTCCTCAGCCTTTTCCGAAACCAGAATACCTCTCGGAGCACGTGGCATTCGTGCGGGTGTCACGCGCAAATATGCGTTTTCCAGGAGATTCGCCCGTACAACAGAGAATTAAGAATGCGGAATCGCGTACGAGAAAGAAACTCGCGAAGAATTATACCTCTAACGCCCACGCGCTTGTGTCGTCTTGCATTTCATCGTGAAGGCACGGCCGAACTTTTTAAAATAGAAACGCGCGAGCGTAGGTACGGTGCTCTAGAATTCTAAAAGGCTGCACGAATATTTTGCAATATAAATAACGCGTGGGTGTAGCGTGTACAAGTAGGAAACATAATTTTGAGAGTTTGCAAGAGGTGGAACGCATGGGTTGCTGGGTGGGCGGAAATAGATATCGGCGTAAAATTGGGTGAAGAGCGCTATGTTACATTTTTGAATGAACGTTTTCGCCGAATTGGAGTAATATGCACTTGGGTTGATGGCGCAATATAAGAGCTTTTATCGTTTGTACGACGTTAATATTTTGTTAATACAAGAAACTGTTTTAATGGCTTAAAATTTGTATCGAAGCCTGACATAAAAATTGTTATTTTATTGAATAATAAAACAAAAACATATAATCTTTTTAATTTATGATATTGTTATCATTTTAAAGTATTAAAAATGATCGGTTGTATGTATGAGTCATTAATACAATACAGTGAATTTTATATTGATCATTATTAAATCTACAAAGAGATCCGTTATATAATAAGTACTTCATAAAAATATCATAATTTTATACTCTACTGTAGTTGGTAGCCTTAAACTCGATAATTATCTTTTCGTTTACAAATAACTGTTATCAAAAGGTTGATAACTTTTACCGCAAACACAAAACTCTACTTAAGCCACCGAGGAGAAATCGCTGCAGTGATACACGCAAAAGAAATAATTAAGCCATAATTTTCTTTATTTTGATTGTTCGTGCACGCGCGCAACATTACAACTTTCAAAAACCATTTATTCTACGTTTTAATTACAATGTCCCAATATGCAGAATTTTATTTCTCCTCTCCACGACATATATATTTATCCTCCGCTCGCCCCGCCACATTTTTACGCACTCCAAGACAAATAATTAACGTTCATCCTTTATTTGTGCGTTTATAAACCTGTTCATTATTATGCGCGAGTGATTAAGCAGGTGACTTCCCGGCGCCAATAAATTACAAATTTATGTCTCGTCATGCTGACGATCCTCGCGCGACCCAGCCGCTTGGCTCTGCGCTCTCTCCACGTCACTTTTTCTTGTTTGCATCTACTTATCCGCGCAGCGGCGACGCGGGGCGCTGCGTAAGACTAGTATCGTCTTCGAATCAATAATCATTTCATCCTCGCGCGCACGCTACCATATACACATACGCGTTGTTACAGATAGTCATCCACATCTCGAACTCAATATCTCTCTCTTCCTCCCCCCCCCCCTTCTTTTGCTCTTTTCCTTTTTAATATACACGCTGGCAATCAGCTGCTGTATGTATACAGCCGAATGCAATTTATTCAGCCGCGATACGACACGGATGATTTTAATTTCGACAGCAACAAACGCGGTACTCGTTCTCGATGTATATATACGCAGATATAGCGTGCGCGGACGCTGAAAATGATTGTACACGTATCGACGCGCAGGGGAAATTAAAAGCTCATTCAAGCTCCTGACAGTGGATCGCGCTGCTACTCTGCAGCGCTACGTCTGGATTTCGTGATTTAGGGGATCGTTTTCGAAAGCAATAATTTCCTGCGCCGTATACCGCGCGTGCGCGAGCGGGCGCTACCAGCCGAAGCCACAAGTCATTTCCACACCTAACTATTAGGAGCAGCTCTGGCTATGCCGCCGCAGTCCGAGAGAGAAACAGACGGAGAAAGTGCGAGCAAAAGAACGGGAGGCGAAAAGAGATTAAAAGCAGGAGGCAGACGGAGAGGAGAGGATGTATATATACATACACGCACACACGGAAGAGCGCAAAAAATTCGCGCACAGTAGAGTATTAGAAAGATGGGCAAATAGAGCGCGAGGAAGAACGAGTAGGAAGCGCGTCTCTCGGTTGGCGCGCAGCTTGCGCGAAGAGTGCACGGCGCGGAGCGCAGCTGCGACTCGAGACCGAAATTACTATCGTCTGGCCGTCGCATTACCCGTGAACATTTAATAACGATAATAACAATGACGTGACGTGAAATTTTACGAAGAGAAAGAGCCTCCCGTTGCATTCTTCGAGCGCTTTGTAAAATGCTTTAATAGCGCCGGTGATTGCGCCGCGAGGCCGGAGGGGAGAAAAATTGAGTGTTGAAAATGCCGTAATACGCGCCATCATAGGGAAGTCAGCGTTTTTAATAAAATTGGATTATTATTGTATCTAACACCTGTGAAATTATGCAGTATTTTTCAGCTATTTCATCGGGATTAAGGGTTAGCGTAACCGGCTTATATTCCTCTTAAGCGAATTAGCGAGTCCTTATTGTTGCGTAATAATATATAGTAATTATAGAAAACGCGGAAGTCGTTATTATATGACCTTATACGTATTAACGTTTGCTTTAAATATCATTGCGTAATCGTCTGATATACTTATCGTGCATCAAGTAATTATATATGTAAGAGCTCTGCGAATCTCAAGAAAATTAAAATCTGAAGAGGTTTTATGATTCAACTGTTCACGAGTCGATTATTAACGAGGACAATATGAATTTTAAATTGAATATAATAAAGAACCTATAAGAAAATTAGTTCTGAATATCTCTATAATAAAAAATTTTAATAATTACAGAAATCTGTAAATCATACAATCGAATATTACAACGTTATTAATATTCTATGATTCTGGTAGAATCTATTAGACCTATCACCGCCCATCCGTGTCTACACAGTGTGAACTTCTCCACTACCATACTGCACACGTCCAGCGACGGCCGCTTACAAAAAAGAGGCGCGCAAACGAAGAAAATAATCGACGGCTCGGGCGGAGGGAAGCAGAAATGGGAATGAGAATGACGGCTTGATGGACAGGAGGCGTTCTCGAGGGCGTTTCCTAACCTTGCTCTCTCTCTCTCTTTCTCTCTCTTCTTCTTGTCAGCCGCATGTTACTCTTTTGACTCCTCCGCGGCGCTTCGTCTTCTTCGGCTTCGCTTTTATATTATTCGTAGAATTGTTTCCACAAATTGTCTACCGTGTTGGCCATCGTTAAATGCGCCGGTAGTCCATTTGCCTTATTTTGATTGTTTCATTTCACGCGTTATGGACGTTTCGGACAGAGTTTCGCCCGTTTATTTTGCGGCGCGCGGCGGGCTATTAGGGAAGTTTATTAATAGGATAGGATACAAAGTTTAAATTGAATAATACCTTTGACCGTGTAGTTTTTGAAATAGATTAATTAACACCCGAATGTTGAAAAAATATACCTTCGTAAATTTTAATTAAAATAATATAGAAAATTAATTAATCTGAACGCAAAAATATGATGTTCTCTTTAACGCATAGAATATTTAATTTACTTGTATACTATAAAATAAAATTGTTACACATTTGAATTTGAAAAAATCATTCAAAGAAACAATGTAAATTAAAATAAATCCGATTTAAATGGCTTCCATAACAGCTCTATAATCATATTTAAACAGTCTCAAAGTTTTTTGCAGAGACACATTTGTTAGTACAGTTTAAAGGGGTTTCGAATCTTCACGATCGATCATCCGCTGAGCGCGCCTAGCGAGCGATACCCCATCGCTGCGAGAGGAAGAGAGAAAAACATGCGTGCGACACACAAGGCTTGTGCTGCATGGAGCGCGAGAGCGAATGAAGTGACGTTTCATTTGAGGCTGCGCGAAGATGAGAGATGGCGCGTTCGCGCCGGGGAATCACACATGACAAATTATCAATAACTTTTCTGTGACTTTCGGCCGAGAAGAAGACTGATGGCACGTGCGGCGAGGCAAAATTTATCGGTTTGCATAGCGTGTAGTCGCCTTACGCGCGGCCAGGTGCTTCCACTCGCGTTTAGAGGGAAATAAAAAGTAGAATAGGATTTTCAATTGCATAACTTTTTTAGAACTGAATTATTGAAGAGTTAAAAACATTTTTAGAGAATATAAATTAAAATTTCATATAGTTTGATTAGCAAACAGTTCTGGATAATGCATTTACAAAATAAACGCTGTTCTTTTCTTACTTGTTTCTTTATACGATATTCAATAAAAATTTTACTGTTGTACCGTAACATTACAGTGAAATTACTGTCATGATTATTTCCTTTCTTATGCAATTAAAGTTTAATTTTATTAATGATTCTTCTTCCAACTTACTCAGTTAAAGAATTTGTCAGGCGTGTCAAATGGATTCAATTAATGAATAATTAAATTTGACTTTTATACCGCTAGCAGCATTTATCTGCGCAATCCTTTTGGATGAGAATGCGTCACTATACGTGTAAGGAATTAAAAAAATATATTAAACGATATTATCAATAACATTTCGTAACTGCAATCGCTGACTAAAACTAATGACATATTTTACAATCAGCCAATTTACCGTTTCCATATAACTGTTTTGCAAATGAAGTTTGCATCGATCAAAGTTTTTCAGAAAAGGAAAGAACGTATACCTGCAATCCAACGATAACTTTTAATTTTGACTGCTCGTATAGTAGTTACACGAAAAAAATAAATTAATTGAGCAAAATTTGTTAAAATGTCAAGTGTAAAGCTCAGCTTTTAAAATTTATTGAACTAATTATGCTTGTCGCTCGCGAATTAATTAACCAGCAACAATTAAATTATTGTCACTTTCAATAATTTAATTCCCGAAAAAAATTCATTATCCCCATAAAACGAGCCGAGTTTTTCCATAAATATCGTTCGACCCGCAGCTCATTACAAAACTCTTCTCCCAGCCGACAGTTATACATCAAGTATTTCAAAAATTTATGAAATTAATTAAACCCGATTCCCTTCACATCTCCCAGCTCCGTCGTCTCCCCCCTTACCCGGGATAAACCACTCATACGCAATTTCGTCAGTGCGGCGCGCCTGTAGCTCGTAAAATGAACGCACACACACGCTGGCAGTACCATGTGTCCCCGATTTGCGCGCACTTTTAATTTAACCGCCGCGATAAATTTTTCCAGCGACTAACCAAAAAGAAGAAAACAAAAAAAGAACGAGGGGGGGGCAAACACGAATTCCCGCGAAAGACACGAGAGCTTCGCTCAAGCGCGCTTCACTTTCCGATTGTCGCGCTGCTGTTGGCCTGTGCAGGAGAGAAAGAGTATCAAAAGACGCGCGGCTCCCCGCTGTCGGCCAGGCTGCAGCAGCATCACCCCGCGGCCCCGCTGCGCGCGCGCACGGGCTCCGAAATAATTTATAGCACGGGCATCTGCATCGTAATTGATATTATCCCGGCGACGACGACGACGACGTTGTGGCGCTTTCGGCGAAAAAAGAAGAGGTGAGAGGGTTTCCGGCTTGGACTTTTCGTCGTTGGAAATTACGTGCGCGAGCTCAAGCGCGAATTAATTGGTTTCTCTTTGTACCCGCGGGAAAAAAAGGAAGGAGATGTGTATGTGTGCTCCCTCGCGGGGATATATTCACGAGAGAGAGAGGCAGATTTCGTCGGAGGATTTAGAAGTCGGAGCTCGCGCGCTTGGCGGTTATCGCGTGGGAATCCGCCGGCGTATTGTTAGGTGTCGTTGGGAATGCGGGCTGAGAAATGGTGCTATCGCGCCGCTGAGGCGCGTTTTCGAGATTAAAGTAAATTATTGGACGTAGTAGTAGTCCGGAATCCGACTACCGTTTGTATATATACACGTTTAAAGATTTTTATGCCGACGTTGGTTTTGGGAGAAATAGAGAATTGCTCAGCGGGGATTATAACATTAGTTATACATATATTCTTTCGGATTGGTACATAATTATGAAATACCAGCAATGTTCGGTCTTAGCCATCAAGTTAACTGATAAAGGGCTAATTTCTGGTTAACAATTCTATCAGGTTTATTGTTATGAATAAATAAAATTAATCTAAATATAAAATTAATCTTGTATATTTGCATTATATGCCAATTGTTAAATAACACCAAAAACTGCTCCAAAATTTTAAAATTTGTGTAAATGTGTAAGTATTATCTATCAAAAGAAGCAAGAAAGCTCAGTATTATTAAAAGTATAATGGATTATCAGTAAGACACAATTTTTAAAATGTACTTTAAATTTGTATGTAAAATACCGCAAGGATTTAAGCAAAATTACACAATCCATTACTTTTATAAATTTAAAAAAATACACAAATCCCTTATCACGCAATAATTTTCAAAAAAATATCCTCTCCAAAAGCAAATTATTGTTATTAAAACCTTCTTCCTCAAAATTCTTGCATTTATCGAATGACAAACTCGAATGCCGGACAGCGAGTGCGCCACACGAGCGCTGAAACGGGCGAGCCGCTGCGAGCACACGGGCGCGTGGACGAAAAAATTCAAAAGCCCTCGAATAATCGCGACGCGGCAGCGGAGCGTTGCAGAGAGCTCGTGAGCCCGCGTGAGAGTGCGAGAGAGAGAAAGAGAGGGAGAGAGAACGCGCACCTCATAAACACAATTATCTGCAGAAATGCAAGCGGCTCTCCGCCGTTACTTTATACGTCTCATGTAAATGAGTCTCGCATAAGGGCTCGTTCGCAGTTAATAAGAGCGAAGAAAATCGCGCGCGCGCGCGCGCCTGTATATGTATATACGTATATCCGTGCATAATCCGAAACCAGCCATTCGGCGCTGAATCGATTTAACGGACGGCAGAATTATCGCGTCAATTATTAATGCCCGGCAGAGGAAAGGAGGAGAAAGAAAGAAGAGAGCCCGAGCGAAAGAGCGAGAGGGAGAGAGAGGACTTCGTTTCGCCAGTGGACGCGGCGATCAGCCACATATCTTGGATTTTACGCGTTTCGCGGTGGTCGAGGGCAAAAGAGACGAGAGAGAGAGAGAGAGAGAGAAGGAACGAGCGAAAGATACGCGAAGCGGATCCATGGCGAACAATATAATGGTCGCGGAGAGCTTGGCAAGCGGGAGAGAGAGGCAGATAGAGATAAAAGAGCAGTGGGACGTCCAGGGCGTTCTCTCTTTCTCTCTTTCCCCCAGACTTTTTTCCTTATTTTTCTCTCTATCACTTTTACCCGCTCTTTTTTCAAGCTCGCGCTCGCCCGCGTTTCTTCGCTTTTTCGCAGAGCGCTGTTCGCGAGCAAAACTGCCGCTGCCGTACGTTCGCGTCCGCGCGAGAGAGAGAGAAGACGAAAAAGAGATGAGAGCTGAAAAAGGGAGAAAACGATGAGAGGAGGAGCTCTCTCTCTCTCTCTCTATGGGATGCAGTATAATTAAAATACAGCTAAGCCTCCAACCGCGCGCGCGCGCACACACAGCTCAGCCCGTTGCTGCTGCTGCTGCCGTTTCTCTCCGGTTTCATTCTTCCCTCTCCTACGCTTTTTCGCCTTTTTTCCATCCTGCGTTTTACCTCTTGTTTTTCCTCGCTTGCATCCTTCTCTCGTGCTCTTTCTCTCCCTCTCTTTCTCGTCATTTTTGCGTTGTCGTTTTCTAATAATTAGTATCGAGAGCTTGGAATGCTTATGGAGCGAGTTGGTCAGTACATCGGGCCATGTATTTATTGGGATCCCAGCTAAGTAGGCTGAAATGAAAAAGTTTAATTATATTTTTTCGTAAAATTTAAATCGATGTATTGTTCCGATGGATTATTTTCGTAACAACGATTAAACCTCGATGCACGTTGATGACAGCTGAAATTAGTTGTGAATTAGAATGTGATATTTCTATAAATACTTTCAGAATTTATGCTGTGACATAATACTGAATTCAAAAAAATACCTTAAATCGATTAAGTATATATAGAAGTGTTGAAAAGTCTGACTATACTATATCCTTTATCTACTTAAACGACATTATTTTTACTAATAATATCTTTCACTATTGTAGAATTTTTTCATGGAAGAAATAATCTTTTTAGTTTCATAGGAAAACTTATTTTTATGCTAACTTCAAAATATGTAATGATGATAAGATATATTTTGATAAAATCAATCATATTTCGTAGTTGCATTAATGAAAACAAAAGTTTTTTAATAAACATAACAAACAAGTAATAAAATACCAATCCGCACCTACTTACATTAAATTCAATATTCAATAATTTATAAAGAAAAAGATGAAATAACTAGAAAAATTATGTATTGAAGAAATTAGACATCGGAGTTAATATTCGCGATCCGTATAATTATCTATAATGATAAATGCCTATGTAATGAGATCGTAATATCATCGCTATATTTTACGATACTCAGCAGTT
Source organism: Torymus flavipes (assembly GCA_030522905.1). NCBI lineage: Eukaryota > Metazoa > Arthropoda > Insecta > Hymenoptera > Torymidae > Torymus > Torymus flavipes. The sequence goes on from JAPYZO010002358.1 coordinate 13,497, forward strand.
ATGTGTATAGTTAGAGATCGGAAAAGCTTATATTTCTTTTATGAAATTAAAAACATACGTATTACAATTTTAAAATCTTAATGTATTTTTTCAAATATGGTTTCAATAAAAGTTTCATTAAAATTACTTAGATACAATTCCATGATCTTAAAATAAAATACTTTTCTCATCATAAGAATAGGTAATAAGAAATTTTACAAGTAATTTTTATAGCAAATGAACAGACATCATCAAAATTAAAAACTTTTACAGATCTATAACTGAAAACCACACCTTCAACAAAATCTATATAATCACTATTCATACATCGACTGCTGAAAACGTTTCCATATACCTTCGCGCCGTACTATAGATACCTACGGGGTTTTGACGCGTCCGTCATCGCGCGTCCGGCGCGTGCTGATGAACTTTTTCCAGCCCCCGCTGCAGAGAGCGCAAACGCGCAGAAACGATACTTTCGCGGCGTGTACACACGCGCAGCGACGTATTGCAAATTACTGCACGCGCGGCGGGGTGGCGTGTCGTCGTCGTCGTCGCCGCCGTCCTGGTCGTCGGCAAATAATTAATATTCATTACGTATTAACGAAGCCATCGTATAAATTACGAGGAGACAGCGGCAACTGCAAGAGAGAAAGAGAGGGATAGAGTAGGGGCAAGACGCGATGCTCGGGTTGGTAATGCGAAAGACGCCCGACTGTTTTAGCTGAAGGTTCGACGAGTTGCCGCGAGATGTAGCGGCCTGTACGTTTGCGAGCTTGTTGTTGCGGTTTTATTATTAAGATACCGGCCTGTCTAATAATAAGCGTTTTGGTGAGTTGTCAATAATTTCTGAGCAGGGAACAACATTAAATTAAAAAATATATTCTTTTTATTATATGTAAGCGTCGTAACTTTCTCATTATTTATAAATATTTTGAAAACATTGTTTCGAAATCTCATAAATAAAATATTAGTACAATATTTCTTGCACTACATGCGCAATATTTCCTGGAAGACATTTAAAACATAGATTTTATTTGAAAAAATACATAACTCCCTTTTTTGTAAATAAATAGATTGCAGCAATATTTTATAATCAAAATAGTTTTATCAAAGAAAAGTATACGAATAAGGCAAAAATAATCAGTGTGATATAGTACCCTATTTTACAGATCCAGTAGATGCTTATAGACGTTCAAATAACAAATAAAAATTTCGATCGCAAAAACGAATCAATTATTACATTTGCTTCATTTTACAACGACGAGATAGCTAAAGCATCGTACCATCGTTCCGTCGCTCGTAATTTTCGCAGTTCATAATCTCATTTCCCTCAATTCAATCAAAAACTTTGATCATCTCGTTCGCCGAGTCGTATAGTTTACCCCAGTCGGCTATATAAGAAATCGAGCATAATAAAAAGTTTCGAGTAGCCCCCGACTCTCTCTCTTTCTCCTCTCCCTCACTCTCCCGCGGCATATGCGCGTCTTACTCTCCCGCGTCCAACAGCCGTACGATAGTCTTCTTCTTCCCTTCCATCTCTTTCTCTCTCTGGCTGCTCTCTCTTTTCTCGCGAAGCAGCCGCAGCACACAGAGCCGAGACACGACTATTTCATTTTTGATGCCATAAAGAGCCGTTTTATCGCTGCGTTTAAGGGTTATTGTACAATAAAAGTGGCATTATTATCAGTTAGACCCGGTCGAGCGCGCGTTCTCTTTCTCTCTCTCTCTCTCTCTCACTCGACGGGGGAGAGACAACGTGCTATGGGGCTGTGGAAAGGAGCGCGAAGAAGCTGCTGTTGCGCTCGCGCTAGGGAACGACGTCGGGAAAAGGAGGCCGAGGTCGTGAGAAGCACGACTGTGCGCGCGGACTTTATGACTCGTAAAAGCTCGAGACACCTCGCGCCTTCTCGAGAGAGAGAGAGAGAGAGACAGCAAGAGAGAAAGAGAGCACGTGACATGTAACGCGCGTCGTTCGCCTCCATCCGTCGTCGTCGTTCACCGCTCGTCTACGCCCGTCAACTTTGTCTATTCTGCCTTTATGTGTACTTCTTTTTATTCTTTGATTTCCCCCGCTGTTTAACTAAGGTTGTTACATCAAAACTATACGATTTTTAGGATCCATAAAAATGTGCCGCTCGGATTTAATGATATTGATATAGTTACATGACACTTATTTGATATTTATATGATTTTGATTATATTTAACGTTAGAGCTTGTAATTTTCTTTCACTACCTTTCTTAAAGCAGTCTATGTAAATAATTGCATGAAAGGTAAGCACTAAAAAGTAACTTTCCTAATCACAGCACAAAGGCTCCTTTATAATACGATCCCAGAAAGCATCCAAGAACAAACAGGACTAAAAATAATACAACTTCTGTTCCACATTCATAATGTCAAAATCCACACTTATACTAAAATCACCTACGAAATTCTCCACACGCAAATAAACAAGCACATACAGCCACACGTGTGCACGTTTTTTGCGACAGGTATAAGCAAGCGGAAGTCGTCGTCGTGGGCGCTGTGTCCTCATTGGCGGAAGGCCCGTCGTGTTTGAGATCCGAATACGAGCGATACGGCCGCGTGATAACCTCGGGAGAATCAGGGGGCCGCAGGACAAACTTCCTTCCGCGGCCGCGATCTGTGCGCGGAAGTTCATTGTAAATCTCAGGCGTTGCAGTCGGTGAATGCACCTGCCGCTGGCGCCTTATAGCGCTCTCGCTCGCAGTAACGAGGCCCATGCGCGCGCGAGATAGCTATACGCGGGAGGAGAGAGATTCCGCGCTCGCTCAAATATTTAGATTAGCCCGTAATTTTCTCACGCTGTTTACGCCCGGCGTTGCGGCAGCGGCCTCTCGAATAACGAGGTTTGGCGGTTATGGTGTAGTGGAAGTGGTGTTGGGGTTACGAAAAATCACTTGGTGTGTGTTTGAGTTTTGAGACGGGTTTTATTGTAAGACATACTGTGCTGGTAATCTGTTTTGATAAAGTGTATTTTATTTTTTGAATGTTGAAATAGCGCATACAGTAACCTTTGAGTTGATAGTAAGCCGGGAAAACTCGTGGGAATCCTGATATAAAGCTTTTGTTACAGTCCCGAAATCTTTGGAAAGTTCAAATTAAATGGAGGGAAATTAATAATCTTTTATTGGCTAACATAGTTGATGCACAAGTTTTATAATCTTTTTAGCTCATTTCTGTGATATAAATTTTTTGCAACGTGATATTCGACAGAAGAGACATTTTTTAACAAAATGATGCAGATTTGCAAATCACTGGGTTTCATTTTCTATATGATCAGAAATAGACTTTCAAAGCCCCGTTAAAATCCGTTTTCCGAAGGGTGTGCACTATCGTTGTCAGTATATAAGTATTAATATTTATGCTTACTCGTGCTAGATTTCTTCTTTTATGCTACAGTATTATTCATTGTAAAGACTGTCATTGTAAAGAAACACTGTTGCATCATTGATAAAATAATACCAGTATTATTCATCGTAAAGAATTTCATTGTAATGAAACTCTGTGGTATTATTGATAAATAAACTGGTTCATCATTCAAACTTTTTCTAATATTAACTATTTCAGGAGTCTTTTTTCCTTAGACAAAAATGACATAACTAACGAAGTCTTGTAAAACTCAATTGCTTGTGCAATTCTGACTTGAAAAAAAGAATAAGTCGAAACATGGTAAACTATTCACATCGATTTATACAAATAACATTATATTCCGAACACAGATCATCCTTTTTAATCCGCGTTTATAAAAAATAAACTAAACCCAAACCAAACATGACCCGGCACCTTGCTTTTCGGACGCATCTGCCGTTATTACTTCCAGTAGCCCAGCGTTCGCGCGTTCCGGGAAAAATTGCATTTACACGGACGATAAATCTCGTTGAACTTTTCATTGTCAGTCGACAGTTAAACGCGTCCGCGCTATAACGAAGTGTGTATCGACACCGTGCTGCAGCAGCAGCAGCAGCCGTCAATTGCATCTCGTGCACGCTGGCCCGGTCCGAGCCAATCACGGCGGGCTCCGGCCGCTCTCTCGCGCCGGAAACCGGAAGCGAAGAAATCTCGTTCGACGGGCCGGCTGTGCCCCGACTTTTTTCCACTTTTTTCTCTCCCCCCGCACTCGCGAAACTCCCTGTATACGTATATATATCTACACAGGCGCGAACACTAACGTCGCCATGTTGGGGTACGCAGACGTAGTAAGCGAAGGGGGAGTGAGAGAGAGAGAAGCGTGAGGGGGAGAGGATATTGAGAGCGAGTCGGGCGTCGCGCTGGACATAATTTCCGCCCGACGAGATCGGAATTGCTAATGACGTCACTACCGCCTTCGTATCATTCGCGCTGCGGCGACGGTGGCGGCGATGGTCGGGGCTGCGTTCAGCGAGCTACGGCTAGTGTCGACGAGGTATATATAACGGTGGTGGTGCGAGCACGGCTCGTGTTGATGAAAAAAATGCTCCGCGCGTCGCTCTCTTTTTCTGTCGCGCGCGCGCGCGCGCTTTGGGAAATTCGTTTTAATTAAAACGTATCGCTCTTGAGTTTCTTTAACGATTTAACGCTGCAGAATTTTTTTAGCTTCCAAAACTTCAAGGTTGGTTACAAAACAAGAGTTTGCGTTATAGCTTTTACTTGATATAAATTGATAAATATTTTTCTTAGTATAATACTTTATACCTTCACTATAACAATTTCATTTCACATTTGGTTTAATCTATCCTGCATTTCTCGAAAGTAAAATACCCTGAATTCTTCATCTAAATTTCAATTCACGGACGAAAATTTCAGTCTCCTCCTCTTTCCACGAGCGTTTGCACCACCATCACGCGTAAAACGAGCGTACGTGTGATGAGGTTTTTCATTAGCCGTTCTCGTGCAAACGCATTCTCGTCTGACAGCTCGCGGACATTTTTAATTACCGACCGGAGGCTACGGCGCGCTCGCGCGCGCTGTCCCTGTATCAACTGCCAAATATTTCCGGCCGCTTGTCATTTAATTTTCCCGTACTTCTGTTTCATACGATTTATGTGCTGACGAAGATAAATGGGATATTAGCGTACTTTTAATTTTGGAGCGTTATTCAGACTTCTAATCAATGTTTAGTACTGGTAGAATGGATTGGATACTGAAAATATAGTTTTCGTATTATATGCCCATAATGATTTTAAAAATGAATTTTTTAATTTTTTATACTTTAAAAATGAATAAATCAAAGGCTATTAAAAAAGTTTCTTCGTAGATCAAGAATCACGGAGAAATTCGATACAATACCAAATCATTTTAACAAAACAGTATATAGGTACACAGTTAATTTAGCAATCGCTCGTATGAAAACGTTGCCTCTATATAGTTTTAATTCTCTTATCCACTCTCACGCGCCAACTCTCTGTCTCATTCTGTTACTCCTACTTTAGCGCAAAGGCAGAGACACGCGCGTATACTCAAGCGAGAATCGCAAAAGCGTTTTAGCGAGCCGCCGCAGCTACTCTCACGGGAGAACCGCCGCGCGGCCCCCGCACCCGGCACTTTACGCGCATTGTATACGCGTATACGGACACTTTAGCATGGATGCGTTATATATATAGTGCCATTCAGCGCTGCTGACAGGCAGCTCGCGCGCGACGTCTTCGTCTCTCGCGGGGCGAGAGGCGCGCGATGTCATTTTTCCTGTCGATCGAGTGCGTAGCGGCTTGATTTTCAAGGACGATTTTTCGCTTAGGTGTGTGAAGACGAATGACGTGTGTATAGTGGATCAGAGAATGAAAGTTCCAACGTTTCGCTGGAAGCTTGTTGCATAAATGATGGAAAATGAAGTAGAGTGTTTGACTTTGTTCGAATGTATATACACATTAAATTCATGTTGCTTGGTTTACTTATATATGTAATTGAATTTTTTTATTTCAATCTATAAATATTTTATTAATAATAAATATTCCGATAAACTTTATTGATGTTCGATTAGTTATAAATATATACTTGTTGAATTGTACCATCAATACTTTTACTATCTATATTTTTACACTGGGTAATATATTTAAAATTTCATGATCACGTATGATTGACAGTTGTTATTATATCAATATTAACTTCCAATTCTGTGATGCGATTATTAAATAAAGTGTTAAGTAATTAAAAAATGCAATAAAAGCTTTCCGAGGCATTATTAATGGACAGTATCAATGGTATTATTTTTATTCCGCTCTTGTATTCTTACTTTAAACAGGTTAATAAACTTCAAGAAAATTTTATGAATGAAGTAGTACATCAAAATTGTAAACTGCAATGAATGAAAATAAACAAGTAGTTGAATTTTACGCCTCCTATTCATAAGCCGCTATATGCAAGAAGAAGCTAACTCGGTGCTCGGTGCAATAAGCAGCTATCTCGACGATAATTCAATAAAACGCTATCTCAAAGCTCGGTGCAAGAAGCAGCTAACTCGGCGTTGGGTGCAATAAGCCGCTAACTCAGCGTTCCGTGCAATAAGCCGCTAACTCATCGGTAAGAGCAAGATGGTGCCGTTCTGATTAGGTATCCCTTTAATGAAATCAATTTTGAAAACTCAATCAAAGGTGAATGATATATTATAACGTTTAAATCTTGCATCCCAATGTCAATCACAACTAAAATGGAAAGTAAAACTCGCTGCACAAACGAACTATCATTTTACAACGTCAATAGCAAAACAACAAACCATCACAAATCATTACATCAGCTAAAACCTTAGCTCGCTCAAATTTGTCTAATGGCCTAACTGAAAGCGAAGGAAGTAAAAAGGGGTCGAAAGAAAGCTCTACCCTCTCTTTCTGTTCGTCCAGCTAGAAAATACTTAAAAAGCGATAAAAAGCGTGCCTCGAGCGCAAACACCCTAAATTTCGAAGTTGCAGCGCAGCGCACGGCACACGCACACACACACACACATATACACACACATAGAACGCCAGCCGCGAGGAGAAAGGCGGCCACGCTAGCGCTAGCCTAGCTATACCCGCCCTCTAATGGCCCAACGGGGGTGGATGCTCCTCCGGGGCGTGTATAGAAGCAGCGCAACGAAGGAAACGCTCGGCTCTCTCTGTGTGTGTATATATGTGCGCGCTTGGGTTTGCACTCAGACGATGCGGTTTCGTGGCCGGTGGTGGCCTCGCCACACCACCGCCTGCAGGCGACTTTTCGGCCCCTGTGCGCTCGCAAGGAGAGAGAGGAAAGGAGAGAGGGTGGAAGGGCGTCACGCCGAGTGAAGACGGACGTCGCGACGCTACCATAAATCCCGAGCTTACTCCCTCCGACGACGACGACGACGACGACGAGGACGAAGAAGAGTCCAGGCGGCGGCGGCAGCGAGAGCAAGTGCGGACTAACTGCGGCCGACTAACTTTCGGCCCCGGCGACAAGTTTGATTACAACGAGCGAGAGCCTCGCGCTGCAGCGCCCTGGCCGGCCCGCAGAGCTCTAACGCTACGAGACTCTACGAATGTCTTTTGGGGTAGAAGAAAGAGGGGGAGAGAGGGGGAGAGAGAGACCTACACCCCGGACGTCCGGCGCTGCGCTCGTGCTTTGTAGGGCCCATCGATTGTTTTTAGTGAGATTCTCTTTTGTTACGACGCGGAGGAAAGGAGCCGTATTTCACTGAGTAAAGACAAAATAAAAGTTGATTGTGAAATTGTTGAAATTGGCTTAGTTTACCACATGTTGTGTTTATACATTTTAAGGAGGAATGGAAAAGTCAAAAATATGTGGTAATTGAAGCTTTTAGAACAAAATAAAATGTCTGCTGCAGAAATAATTTCAAGAAATATTACCAACTTAATGCATAGCATACAGTCTATTATCATCAAGCACAGGATATTTTTATAGTGCATCTCTTGGCTAAATAAAGAAACATCTCATCGGCTATGTAATTGCATTGTTAAAGTTGCAGATTGATTAAAAGAGGTCGCGTTGACTAGTTATTTGCAATGTCACTTAATTTAAAGACTATTTCAGACAGATTAGAAAAATATAAATTCTATACTTCTTTATAGTAGATACAACATTAGTATAATACCATTGAATTGTGTAAAAATCCTCAATAAAAGCTCTTAACCGAGAATTACGCGAAATCCCCGAAAAATTCAATTCACGCGGTTGAAAAGCTCGATCTCGGCGAGAAGCGAGCCATTACGGTGGGCATCCTGAATAATCAATCGCAATATCCGCGCGCAAAATTCAATCGATCGTCGTCGATCGGGCTAATCCTCCTCTGAGCTCAGGCCGCTTCTCATCTTCCCTCCCCACCTTCAACCCCGTACATCCCTCGCGCTTGCGCGGCGTATATATACGTGCCGGTGCCGGCGTTCCTCGGAGAAAATGAGCTTTCCTCCGCCGACGTTATCATCGAGGGGCGGAGGTGGGGGCTTAATGGGCCGAGAGATTCTCGCGTATTTCAGGCCCTTACCTTTCGCTCGCTCGCGAAGGTGGCCGCCTCTGCGCGCGCCTTCTCGCACGCTTATCCGAAGGTATATGCGCTGCCTCGCTCGCGCGCGTCCTCCCTCTCTCTCTTTGCCGCCCAACTATCCGGACTTATGATGGAAACAATTTAGGGGCTTTAGCCGCCCTCCTCCCCCCGGGCGAGCTCACACGTGCGCCAGCAGGAGGAAGCCTCGAGAGTGTGAGAAAAGGTGGAGACGGCTGCCGGAGGACGCGGAGGGTGAGACTAAGCCGCAATAAGTCGAGGGATGAGCGCGAGATGTGGCCGAATCGTAGCTCGCATACTGATACCGCGAGCGAGAGAGAGAGAAAGAGCAGAGGCGTGTGCGCTTCTCCTGGGCCACCTTGGGGCACCGGCGCCATATTGGCGAGCAGGAGCTGGATGTATAGGCGGCCGGCTGAGGGAGATATTCTTTCGGTGGGAAAAATATTATTCGGCTAGGAAAAGGTTTTACGCAGCAACCGGCTGCACGCTAGTGGTGTGCTTTCAATAAAGGAGATATTGTTTACGTGCAGTGGTAGGGGAATCCTGTGGTATACACCGACGTTTTAAAGTTAAATCTTAGAAAGCTGTTAGAAATATTTGTTGTATTTTCAATTTATCATATGATTAATGAGTTGTATAGTTACATAGTTTCATTGATAAGTTGAATTTAAGATACAGTAACTCCTGTAAGAACTTTTTAGGAAAAATTGCAAGAGTTTTGTCCAAATTTTTAAAATTTCAGAGTTTTTTTCAAATATTTAAATTTTCGATACAACTTACAGTTGTTCTTGTAATTTTAATATCATCCTTACCATTGTAATCAACATTAACATTATCTTAAATTTTACAAGCTCACTTCCCGATGCGCCGTGAATGACAGCCAGGGCGTGTGCATGCCAAAAAATGCAAAACAACGTGAAAGAGACGCCAGGAAGAAGAGAAGCGAGAGACGGTAGCGAGGTCGCGGTAGCGATGGTGGCGGAACGGGAGCTCATAGCGGAGGACTGATTACGTATTTACTAGGAGCAAGGTAGGAGCGGAAGAGAAAATTCGCTTGTTGGTTCCGCGGCTGCTCTCCGCCACTGCCGCCGCCATCACCGCGGCGCTGTGCTGTGCGACTGCTTGAATTATGCATGGACACGGCTTGCCTACAACGTGTATTGTTTGCCGTATGTACACGGGGAGAGAGCCTGATTTTCGAGATCTCTCCCCGTGCCCGCGCGCGTGAGAGATCCCACGCTTCTCTCTCTGCAGTGTGTAGTGTACGTATAAGCGTAGGTACACGCCGCGGACGTTTACGTGAGCCGCGGAACGCTGCTCTGTTGTTTGGTACATATAGGTATATAGAGGTACGCCGGGTACGCGAATTTGTAATGATGAAGGTATAGCTACGTCCCTGTTTTCGAGGATTTTTTTGAACGGTTAGCAATTTTGCGAAGATTGTTGGGAATTATTCGTTACGGAATGAGAGAAGGTTGAAAATTTAATTTTGCTGTGTGATATATTGAAGGACACGCGTGTGCCGTGGCAAAAAAGTGCTCCGATATATTGCGATGTGGATACTGTTGAAAAATGATGCATTGCCAGAAGAAAAATAGAGAGAAAGAAAAGCATAATATACAGAGCGAACAAAAGAAATAGGAGCGCACAGAGCGAAGAAAAGGAAAAATATATAAGAGCGAGCGCGCGTGCAAAAAAGAGAAAGAGAAAAGAGGGTGTGGGAGAGTAAGAGAGAGAGAGAGAGTTGCTGACTGCAGGGATGCCACCCTAATTACCTCGGGGCTCGATAAAAAAAGGAGCTGGAGAAAAAAACGAATTAAAGAAAAGAATGAGGTGGGCCGGGGGTGAGCTGCTCGTGACAGCCAGCTAATCGGGGTGTTTAAGAGTCTACACTGATCGCCGCTGCCTCGTTAAAACGAGGGCGGTTCAAGAGCACGAGCAAGAGAGAAAGAGAAAGAGAGAGTGAGGCGAGTAGGAAAGGGCGAGGGGGTCGCCTTATTTTTTCCTGGTGTGATAATGGGCTTGAAAGGATGAAGGAGGAATAAGAAAGCGAAAAAGCATGTCAAACGGCTTGGACGCAGCATGATTTAGTGCTGACTTTGCTCTTTTTGCATTCAAAAATTATATAAAGTTGCTCAAAAGTTTAGATGTGGTCCCTTTTATAAGTGGTCTTTGTACCCCTGTTAAAATTCATAATCACAAATTATTATTTCTGCTGTTATTTATAAATTTTTCTATTACTTCATATTAAAAAATGTTTATGTATAAAATAGCTAATTTTTATATAAAATGAAAAGTTTAATACTGCGTGTCATTAATTTATTGGATACTCCAAACAGGTAGCGGCAAAGTTTTAACAAAATAAAAGTGCCTCCCATTTCCATTTCTTCATTATCTCTTATCCGTCTCTCGTGGCACCTACTCAAGATTGCCCACCGACGATCTCGATAATTTATTTATTTAGATGGCAGATGAGAGCGAATGAAAGAGAGAAAGGGACGGCGAAAAAGTAATCAAGGCTCCGCTAATGGGCGCCGCAGCCCAGCGCGAAAACGGGAATGAAAAGTTTTTTCCCCTCTCTCTCTCTCTCTCTCTCTCTCTCTCTCTCTCTCTCTCGCTTCCTCTCTCCTGTCTCTGGGCACGCGGCTCTCCTTTTTTCCTTTCGACGCTGCCGCGAGCGCGCTCGTTGCCCTTTATACTTTTTCCCTTCCACCTTCTATAATTACACTGTTCGTACAACCGCCTTCTGTCTCTCTTTCGCGCACATTTTGTACGCAAAAATAAATAACGTTGATTAAATGCGCCTAAAAACTGCGAAAGCTCGTAATAACTACGAAATTTATATTTTTACCTTTTTTACCTGTTCAGAGTACGACTACCACAAGAAAAAAAAGATAATATCGCTTCAGTATTTTCGCAATCAATACTAAAACAAAATACCGAGTTAATATAAGTATTTAAATATATAACAGACAAAGAGCAGCAAATTTTAAGTGAATATACGAGATCGAAGCTAGGCTTATCATTTCCCAAATACATAAAATACGAAATGCTCATCTATATTGATTTTCGATGCTAACTAATCACAAAGACTTTTTCCTTATTATTAATCATATTATAGAGAAAGGAAACCTCAGAAATCTGTTTTATTAATATCTAGGTTACTGGCAATACTACGCCAACCCATTTTAGATATGTTCGACAAAATTTTCAATTATAGCTTTCCTTAGTTCCCGGTACTGGGCTTAATATTATGTAAGTTTAAGTCGTATAAAGCAAAATTGAATATCAGTTTAATCGATAATAAGCGTTGGTGTCTAAAAGTTATTACTTGTTTTGAATAGTACAGAAATTTTAAATATTGTTATATATGCTGCCTACATTTGCAATGCATTTACGATAACTTTATCACCTAGTCTATTTTATTTTATTTCAAGAAAGTCAATGATATACTTTAAATTATAAGTTCAACTTTCATACAAGATTTACAATCACGTTAGTCATTTGCATATAAGTTGAAAGACCAGGTATAAAAATTAGATAAAAATATTGCATCAAAATATTATTTCTTCAATTTTCTAATCTTTAAACTTGTTCTAACAACAATTTTAAGCTTTTGAAACAAATATCAACAATATATTATAAAAGCAACATTTTAATTTTTCTACAAAGAGTTGCTATTCAATGTGTATATAACCGAGCGTACTTCCTTTGTCACGCCTTTCTATTCCATTGTACTTTTCATTTCATCTTCTTTCCTTCTCGAAATGGAGGGGCCATCAGATTGCGTTTCAAGGAAATTGAAACATCCACCGCCTCGAGGCAGAGCAAAACCATGATTTAGGGAACGATTTGAGTTATGTGTTCTCCTGCATTAAAGTATTTCAAATGCAAAGCTATCTCACATTTTTCCTACTTTCATCGCTACATTCTTGTTGATTTCATTTTTTGCTAGCATTTTTTTAATATATCTGTAGTCTCTTTTAAAAAACTTAAATTTATATTTTTCAAGATATTCCTTACTTTTAACATTAAAATGAAATATGGTGAACATATTCTATTTATTTCTGATTGGTCTTAAATTATTTGTAAATTATTTGTCATTTTCTCTGGTATTATCATTTTTTAGGTAATATAGTATTATAACAACTTATGAAATCATAGCTCATTAGAAACAACTAAAAACACACACACACACATATATATATATATATATATATATATATATGATGATGATGATATGTATAAAAAGATCGTCTTGGCCACAACTGCTGCAAACATTTATACAACTAGAAAATGCCATTAACTACAGTGCTGAACATGAGATATTTTTGCAAATATTTCGGACACTACGCAATTTCCCTGAAATAACGCTGATACCGTTACCAAACAGATCCCCTCTCTCAATTTTCTATCGATACTTGCAAGCTCTTCATTAATTCCCCATTAACCTTCTGATGTACACAGCAGGCACTCCGATATACCGTCCTAGCTGCATCTCAGCCAAATCAAATTTGTCCTCGGTGCGCAGGCACGCGCGCGACTTTATTATTAAAGCCCGAGCCGTGAAAAGCAAATCAAACGCGTGCGCCTGTACGACATCGCGCGCAAGTTGAGAGAGAGAGCGAGAGAAGAGAACCGCTCGGGCGGATGTGGCATGCATTATGTATAATACATCACGTTATTGGTTCCCTCAGTGATTCTCCAGCACCCTTGGCAGCCTTATCGCGTGTGTACCGCCCGGGCCTAGTAAAACATAAGCATCGGGAAACGATAAATAACGGGAACGTGGCCCGCATGCCAGCCTCGCGAAATGCTCTTTCTCTTCTACACCACCTACCTACGCGCTGCCGCCTTGCCTTTTACTCCCTCGCTCTGCTACTTCTTCTCTCCTGCGCGCACGTATAGGTATATATATACGCTTCTTGCGTCGCCATTATCTTCGCTTTCTTTACATCTCGCCCAGCCGCGTATATAATAGTGCATCCTTCTCGCGCGTGTCTCTGGAGTTCGTCTCTTTTTCATGGGCGGAATTTTTGCACGAGCTGGTATTTATGTTTTGTTGGCATTTTTGAAATTGCTCGTGACGCTCGCGAATTGCATAGTTTATTCGGGAGATGGAATGAGAATTCTAGTCATGCTTGATGTAACATTAAGAATTTTAAATAAGTATGCAGAAGCCGGTATTAACTGAAATTGAAATGTTCTTTTGCACGTGGAATTTTTAGAAGTAATATATTTCTTATCGACGCCAAACGTTAAAATTCTATTATTTATATGACCCTATTTTCGAACGCGTATTTTCATGCACCTATAAATTGAGTATAAAATATTTGTTACAGATACAAAAGCAACATGTTCGTAGAAAGGAAACAATTCATTTGTTTCCCAACTGAAATAACGCATGTAACACGAAAAGATCGAAGTGGCGTAGGCAGTATTTTGACACTTGAAAATCTGACCACAACGAGACCGAAGACAGCGATTGATTTAAGCCGCTCACTTTGCCTCGCCTTATATTTGTCGCTATTCATCAAATATATCACTAAATCAGAGCTCAAATATTTGCTTCTACATAAATAACTCACTTGGTAAATTAACCTTTTATGGCTCTTGCTGTCAATGCTTCAAACATCGACTGCAACTCATTGATCTTTCCTAAAATATTCATGTTGACTGTGAAACGTTTAAAATTTACAGTTGCCTCGAAACAATGAAAGTATAACGAAAACGTAAAATAAAATTTCAAACAAAAATTTACCTCGTACTTTCAAAATATTTTGAGTGTAATTATTTAAAATAGTAAAAAATTAATTTAATAGTGTATTGAACTATTTTACTTGGTAAAATAAAAGACACAAGTAGCACATACATTAATTATAGAAAGAATTTTAATTTTACAAGTCAAGTTAAAATAAAAGATAAAGTAGTCTTTCATTCTGATATTAAAAAAATGTTCACGACGTAGACTTTCACTGATGAACAAATGTTAAAGTTCTTATATCTCTGACATGCTGTCGTAGTAGACTCTCCTAACTAGTCAACATATCATCTCTTAAAAAAAAAAAATAGCCGGAATTAGTGGCTCGTTTGAAGACTCGATGTGATTGGGTATTTGAAAAAAAGCACGAATATTTTAATTTTTTTAAATTGATTACCTTGCCTATCGCCAAATCTTGCTGAGCGTCGTATAGATAAATCTTCTCCCTTACGGCTTTAGTGATGAAAATCTCGCTGACAAGCCAAACAGACGATTCAGAGCGCGAAATGCACAATTTATTAAAGTTTACTTAAAAGTTTTTCTGTCTTTTAGTCGCCTGATAGTTTGTAGATATAAAATATAATATTTAATCCTATAAAATTAATATAAATCTCCATAAAATCTGCAGAATTTTATATTATTTTATTATTATTAAATATATAAAAAGAATCTTTCTTATAATATTAGAACTAGCATGATATGTTGGGGATATACTATTTTACCCGAAAGAATATTCGAAAAGTACAAAAACTTCCTGAACAACAAATGTATTACAACAATTCAACTTTGAGAACAAAATCAAACTTATGGAAACAACCTGACACGCCCAAAGCTATAAACCAAAGAAGAAAAAGAACGACTCCTCAGTCGCAAACTCATCGAAACACGCATCTTTGCCCATTCCTATATACACACACACACATTACATATACCCAGTCTCAAACTTGAAAAAGGTAACGCAACGACATTCATCATGTTATCCAAGCTTTCGCGCGTGCGCTCGGGGGCGTGTTGATACACAATTATGCGTGGCGGCATCCTCCTCCTTGCCTCACCCCTCGACCCACGGCAGCCGCGAACGTGACACGAGCTCTCGCGCGCTCTGCTCTCTCTTTCCGTGCACACAGCAGCACCACGTGCCAGGAGCCGCGTGATCCATGGCTCCTCCGAGAGAGGGCAAGAGTTAGGGAAATAGCTTCGGATAACTTGTTTGCTCGCCCGCGCGCTCGGTCTTTCTCTCTGCACCGGGAATACGAAATTGCCGCCGAAATTGTAAAGGGGCGGCCGGGGGTGGGGCGACGCAGATGTGTGTAGGTGGCTATAGTCGCGCTCTTCGTCTTTCTATCGCGAGGCGCCGAAAGAGCCGAGAGCGCGCATGAAAAACCGAGGTCGATGGAGATTTTTTCTTTCCGCCTGCTTTATCGGCCTCATTCGTTCCTCGGAGCATTTCGCCCTGGCTTTGAACGTGCGATGAAGACGTGATTTTCGTACTTAAAATAATACTTAAGAATTGAATTGTTCAAAAAGTTCGAGACGAGGTTTATTTTCCATAGAAAAATTTTATCAACTCTTTAAATTTGTTTCTCAAATTACTTTTATAAAAGTGAAGATTTTTTGTAAAATAAATTTCATTTATTTACCGACGAATTTAGAGAACTCGACCGTAATTTTTACGTCTTTTCTTCCAAGCGAACGTTCACAAAACATCAATTACTTTATTATTCTTACTTACCTCAACTCTCTCTCTCTCTCTCTCTCTCTCTCTCTCTCTTTTCTCTCTCCATTGTGCCAGGCAAAAGACAGGGAGCGCGAAACCGAAAGAGAGACGGACAGAGGGAGAGAGCGAGCGAGAACGCGAGACACACGCGGCAAGCGAGACGGAACGATCGGCTTGTGGCGCGACTTCTCGGGAGTTAAATCTCCGGTCCGCTCGCAGATGCAATAAATTCGTCAGCGCGGGCGTGTGCGACGGCAGCAGCTACCGCGAGAGACACAGAGCGAAAACGAAAGACAGAGAGGGAGGGAGGGAGGGAGGCAGCGAAGGGAACACCCGTGGAAACGAGAATGCGTCGATGAATGCAGAATGGATGGGGATCGAGGGGAATCGCGACGCCGTGCGCGCGCAGGGAGAAGGAGGAGGCAAACTTGCGTATGTAAATCGTCGAGACGTTCGCAGGAATATTTGCATGGCCGCGACGTCCCACGGTCCTTTATCCCTCTCTCTCTCTCTCTCCCCCTCCTCTGTTCTCTTTCCCCGCTGCTGTTGATCTCGCTTGAGAGACGAGATCGAAGCCGAGGACGTGCATTATACGCGAAAAGAGGAGCCGCGAAGGTGAGACGCCTGGGGAAGGAGGAGGAGGGAAAAAAGGAGAAGAGCACACGCTGCTTGAGAAAAACAATGTGCGTGTTTGTTCTGAATGCGACGACGACGTCGGCCACGATGGCGTTTTTCTTATTCGCTATGCTGTGTTTTACGTATTGAGCTTGCGAGCGAGAGAGAGAGAGAGAGAGAGAGGGGCCTTCGGAAATTGTTAGCATAATGAATTGACTAAGTTATGTGCCGGCGACAACGTACGCCGGCATAGGATTGTATGCCGCGAGGCTGTTTGTTGTTGTTGCTGCTTCGTCTCTTTTTCTTTCTCTCCGAGGATAGCGTGTGCGCACATCGAGAGGCTTAGAATTTATTTGATGGATCCGCGATTTCTTTTACCGCTTTAGCCGATAGGCTAAATTTATTTGCATTGTCATCGCGACAGTTTGTTTTGTTTAGAAATATTGATGCCCACTTGGTATTGCCATGGTATATCTGAATTGCATGACCGTGGAATTTGAATGAATCTCAAATTATAATAATGTTTTTCTGGTTCTATTTTTGAATGGCAAAAGTGGACAAAAGAATGTATTTCGATGTACGCAAGGTATGAATAAATGAAAAGAGCATTCACTTTGAAATAGTATTGTATGTTCCGCGTGATGAAATATATCTTGTTTAAGTAATTTTACATTTCCTTTCGTATTCTAACTTCATAAGAGGAATATAAAAGTTAATTTTCATGAACGGACCAAGTATTTCCATAACCATTCCAAACCTACTTCATCTCGCCTAATAAACTAGCCAGATGTAAACAAACGCAGGAAGGATTAGACCTATGCACATCTACAACGACAAAGGAGCCGCGTCGGGGAACAGGGGCGCACCAAGAAGACATCTCGCGCTACAAAGCTCGCGCGCTCGGAGCAAGTAGAAAAATGCAGATACGACGAGACGTGAAAACATTTTCCTTACTTATAAAACAAACGGCGCGTGCGCGCGGCAGTCCGACGAAAAAATGCGCCGGCTCTCATTGTAAATTCATGCGGAATACGCGAGCGCAAAAAGAAGTATCTCCTCGGGAATCAAGCGCGAGAGATGCAGCGCGAAAAGACTACGTGCGGCGTAGGATAGAGGAGGGAGAGAGAGTGAGAGAGTTAGAGCGAGTATAAGGGCGGCCGGGAAAGAGGCGCGGTGACACTCTCATTTCGGGGAGAATTTACGGGGCGGCCCCCGGCGCGTCGCGTGCTTCGCATAGTCAGACCTAGTCCTCAACGTATACCGTATATATATACATACGTACGTACGGGGGAGGAGATGTTAGACCTACTAGCTAGCTAGCTCTATCTCTCTCTCTCTCTCTTCTCTCGGTCTCAGCATAGTTAAGTGCGCGAGCCGAGAGAGAGACTGGATCCACCTGACTGTTGTCCCTGTCTCTCGTGCCCTGGCGAATTCATAGGCTTCGAGAGGATTCTGTCTCTGTTTCTGAATTTCTACCTCCGTTTCGCGTATAGCTCGCTCAGGCTCTTACTCGCGAGAGGGAGGATAGAGGCGCTTTTGTGGTTTCTTGCAAAACAGTCTGTGGCATATCTTTGTTAAAGTTTTACAAGTATAAAATATGGTGTACATTCTTTAAATACTTTTAATACAAATAACTAACGAAATATATTGCTCGCTCTATCGAATCAAGCTGCTACGTTATTTTAATTTCGAAGAATTCAAAGCTCTATCCCTTTCAAAACACCAAACAATTGGCCTATAATGACCTCTAATTCTTGTTGAAGTTATTGAAAAAGTCGGGTGTAACAAACGCGATCCGAGACTAAAACCTAGGCACGCGTATCGTATAAAAAAGTAAATGGAACAACGGCTAAGTGATTTGAGGCGTCGAGAGCCGGATCGAAGACCTTTTGTGGTACATTGAACGAGCGCGCCACAAAGGCTTTGATTACACGCTGAATTATATCTAAGAAACGATTACCGAATGAAGTCGGCAGACGAGCCGCGCCGTACTTGCCGCGTACGTGTAGCTTCCATAATAATGGCGGAACGTTCGCTCTGCGAAGTGAACCCACGTATACGCGTGCATTATACAATCTCGTGCCGGCAAGAGCCAAAGCCATTGCACCGTAGCATAATGATTGCGTGCCACGGGGCACTGAGGGGTTTTCGTATATAGTATATGTGCAGCCAAGGTGGAAGAGGTAGAATGGGTACCCGGGATGTCGAGTGTTGATGCAAGGATGGCTCGGGGTGGTACCGAAGGTCTTTACGTATGACC